>JAODAG010119608.1:0-10750 GCA_027574785.1 Orphnurgus asper
TACATACTGAGATGATATTAACCGGATGTACAGGTCAATTATACATACTGAGATAATAATAACCAGATGTACAGGTCAATTATACATACTGAGATAATATTAACCTGATGTAGAGGTCAATTATACATACTGATATGATATTAACCTGATGTACAGGTCAATTATACATACTGAGATAATATTAACCAGATGTACAGGTCAATTATACATACTGAGATAATATTAACCTGATGTAGAGGTCAATTATACATACTGAGATGATATTAACCGGATGTACAGGTCAATTATACATACTGAGATAATAATAACCAGATGTACAGGTCAATTATACATACTGAGATAATATTAACCTGATGTAGAGGTCAATTATACATACTGATATGATATTAACCTGATGTACAGGTCAATTATACATACTGAGATAATATTAACCAGATGTACAGGTCAATTATACATACTGAGATAATATTAACCTGATGTAGAGGTCAATTATACATACTGAGATGATATTAACCAGATGTACAGGTCAATTATGCATACTGAGATAATATAAAACTAATGTACAGGTCAATTATACATACCGAGTTAATATTAGCATATGTACAGGTCAATTATGCATACTGAGAAAAACCTGCTGTTCTATCTTCCATCCTATTAAAAAGATTCATAAATAAGTTTCAACACCCTTTGTTATACCTTGGCAACCATCAAGAGTTTTGCCTTCAAGGTTGCTAGGATGATGGGAAGATATTGGGTGGCGGACTCCTTCAACAGAGATAACACTCTCAGGATAGCTGGACGGAGATGAAACGTAATGGACAGATAAAGCGGAAATTTGACTGATTGGCGAGCAGAGAAACACACCAATGGGGCTTGGCTCTCTTATTCTTCTTCTCTTAGAGGTCTGGTTTATGGAAGTTCGTTACACGACTGTCGCATACCTGGTTCTGACAGTAATGAGCGATGTTCGCACCGGTCTTCCCGGAATCAAAATAATGGCATTGAGAGGCAAGTCTGGGATAAAACCATGATGAGAAATCAGCATACCGAGCAGGACTCCTCAAATTCAACAGATTTTTTTTTTTTTAGAATGCAAAGAACCAGTCCATTTTTTTTTCTCGTCTGAAGTACACAATTTGATACCTTTGGCACGGAATGCATAAACGGCATGGCGAAACGCGATGAACTCCGAAGCGTACCGAAAACGGCTCGCTTCGCAATTTCCATGGGTTTTTAAGAATACAAAGAAGCGTCACTGTATTTTTTCCCGTTAGAAGTACACAAATTGATGCACGCATGGAATGGAATGCATGCCGTTTAGGGCGAAGCCATGATGGAATCGGCACACCAAACGAGACTTGTCAAAATTCCATCGGTTTTTAAGAATAACAAAGAAGCATCGTTTTCTTTACTCTGCGAAGGGCACGATTCAAATGGTGCTGGGGAGTTTGTATCAATTTAGGAAGAGACAACGATGCACGATATTACGTAACAAATAGTCCTTTCACCTTCTTATTATAGGAAGAGAGATATGTCCAGTTTACATGTACTGGAATAGAGTGGTTTAGCAGTCAAAGTCTACCGATTTAATCAGAGGAATTCATTCTAAGATTAGTACGTCTGTATCCCCAGCTTTTAAATCATTCCCAGAAGACATACGACACTACAGTGTTAATGTTCTCATTACCAAGCAAGCAATCCTAACGTACAAGAGCCTCCAGTGGAAGTCACTGTTTTAAAAATAAAACAAGACTATCACAAGTTCAGAATATTGGTTGATACTTTAAACATATATATATATATACCACATGAACAGCCTACGTACGTACTGTACACGCCCAAAATGTAAACGCCACTCTGGTCCCGGAAACTGAGATGCGCCAGCAAAGGGCTTATGGTTCACTTAAAAACAATTTAAATTGGACACATTTTACGGGGCACTGCCAAACATTCAAGTCGCCCCCGAGATGGATCGTAGCGCCGCCGCCACCAGTGATTACCCCCCCTCACCAAAAAACATTGTTTCCATCGAACCTTTCATGATGTACTCATTCTCGGCAGATCCTTCGTGGCTGAACGCTCCAAAGAGATTAGTCAGAAGCTGCTCCGTGAACGGCTTTACGTCAGCTGCAGTAATACTGCAATAAAAATAAAATATCAAGGATGCTGATTGCTCAATTGTTCGCATAGAATTACTGCATTCTCCTCAACCGCCACTTCTCAGTATTAACAGTATTAACCCAGAAATGCCAGAATTTCATAGTTTCCTCGCGACATTCAACGTCAATGTGCAATCCTTTGAAAATCATGATCATGAAAAACTTTTGTACATGATTCTCACCAAGTTTCAATGTGAATTAAACAATTTTCACGGATGACTTTCGACCACAAATTGATCAGTACCTTTTGTACCTGATGATTCTGACCAACTCCATGGCCATTAAATGAATGACCCTCTGACATCGTATTCCTGAACACCTGGTGCTAATCACTATCAACCAATGCCGTTAGACCAATTTTGGTCGGTAAATTAAAGTCTATGGGAGAAGAAATATTTTGAGGCATTTCTTGTTTTGACTTCTGTTGACCATAATTGACCTACATTGTGTGTAAACTCTGTAAAAGTTTATTCAATCCCCCAATGCACATGACATGTTAACCACACTGTCAACATCGGACCAAAGGTTTGGGAGCAGTAGACATTCTATGATGAGACAGACAGACATTCGGACAAACAGATGGACAACGATACATACAGATGGACAAACATACATACAATCAGATCTGACAAACAGATACATAGACACATTGCCATGGTCTAAGCTTCATTGACTTTAAGCCAAATGAACTCAAAATAGCAACTAAAAATGTAACCAAGACAATTCAGTAGAACAATAGCCAAACTAAGTGTCCTAGGTATTCATGCATTAACTGTATACATAAGAAGAGACAGATTTAACTTGTTTCATAACTAACAGGTTAAAACTGCTTCGTAACTAAGTTTACATATAGTCATACATACAATACATACATAACGAGAGCCAGATTAACCAGCTTTCTACATTAATCCGTCCATCATATCCACAGGCCAACCCCCCCCCCCGGGGGAAGGGAAAGCGACGCGGTCCGGGGTCGATACTTACACCTGGACACCGTCGCGGCGGACCAGGACCACCTTCTCGATGCCGCTGGCGGCGTACGTGTGGACCACCTGGCTCTCGGCCTTCAGGAGGTTCATGAAACAGGGGAAGCTGGCGAGAAGGACTTCACGGGGAAGAACGTTCCGGAAGGCAATCACGTACTTGACTGCGTCCGCCTTCAAGACCGAGGCGTCGTTCACTGAAAGAGAGGACGGGGTTCGTAAAAAGAGACAACGTTTTACGTTTGCGGAATAGTAGCAAGGTTAACAAACTACGAATGGGCTCTTTGTCTTGTAAGAAAGGATAGCAAAGTAGAAATCACTTTGGTAAACGGTTGAAAATGTGGTGAAGCGCTAGAATCTCCTCGTAGGTGAAGAGAAAAGGCCGAGATACCGTGAAAGAGATGAAACATTTAGGGTATAATGACAACCAGTCGGGAGGGTCTCTTCATTGCCGAAAGGGAGACCGGCGTGACGTCACCACAGAAGGTTGAGCGGTCCGAGGTCGATTTTTACTACAGTCTTGGAAAAACATGCAACACTTTTAATTTTTAAATTGATTCATTTATTCGCCCGAAAATAGCGAGCTGTCTTATGACGTCACTGACCGAGTCGAACAATGTGGGCAAAACTAGCCTGGTCTTGTGGATGGAATTATCACTGGTTAGTAATACCAGTGCGTTCGATTGCAAAAGTAGCAACAATCCTCTGACCTCGCAGGTTTTGGAGGCCATATTGAGAAAGGTAGTAAGGACATGTCACAATGCCACAGTCTGCATTGACTAATGTGGCGTAAATGCATTGCGGGGAGCATTTTCTAACAATTCAAACTAGCGCGTCAGTTCGAAGAATTAGTATGTTAGCGTGTGCTAGTAAATGCGTACAGTACACTGTACATTGTCACAGCCAGATCTGAACACAGAAGACTTACTAAGGGATTAACTCCATTTACTAACTGTATTGTCTAAAGAGGCACTGTATCATATGCTTCCAGCAATTAGGTACTAAACAATTCTCCTAAGCTGGCTTCTGTACGGCTTCTAGCCAGCGGCCCTCTATCTGTACGGCTTCTAGCCGGTGGCCCTCTGTACTCAATTGCAGACCGGTCATGAAAGGACCAATCGACCAATCAGATTGCAGCATTGCGAATAATGGTTTATGCATGGCAAAATAACCCACACAGCTGATGAATGGAAAATACCTTACAGTAACATTATGCAGTTTCAAATGTATTTTACAGTCATTCCACTAGCATTTTTTTTTAATTTAGTGAGAAATATATATATTTTTTAAAAGAGTTGCAAGTTGAGGAGCACTATAGACCACAGTTTGAATGAAACAAGGGGCGAACGTAAGGCTAGATGTTAGGAAGAATTTCCCCTCACAGAGAGATGATTGGAATATTCTGCTTGATGCAAGTGTTCAATGCCTCTAAGAATGCTCTTGATATGCATGTGGTTGGGTCCATGCCTTTCGGGGTCTTTTATGAGAACGCATCTCCTTCCTGACCGTATTTGTGCAAAACTAACTAATAACCTGGTAACGTTCGTTATTAGATTTAATATTTAAGCTAAGTTGCAAAACTATCGGGCTATTTCGTTACACTTCTTGGAAAAACGAAACTAACCTGATGGTGATTCCAGATCTGAAATGATGTTAGTTTTGAAGAATTCTACAATGTTAACTAGCTGGCTGACTTCTGTGGTTCCGTGCTGTGTAGAGAGTAAATGTGTGTTAGAGAAGGATGCCATATGTATGCCATTTATTACAAGTATAGATACATATTTAGGCCATTCAATCTATATTTAAATATATTATGTCATTCAATCCATACATGGATATATATTTTTGCCATTCAATAATACATAAGATGAACAATGCAATGAGTTAATGAGCCTTGAGAGACCATCACCCTTCTGAGTGGGTGCACTAATGACCTATGACACGGTATGGTAATGAATATTAACATACCTGAAACGCATTACTTGTACGATGACGTACAGACGACGACCTACCTTCTGAGTCTTCGACTTCGCCGCCAATGACGTCACCAGGTAGATGGCAGTGTCTTTGTCTTTCCAATTCTTTGTGAGGTTCTGAGAAAAATTCTGAAAGGAAGGGAGGGAGAGAACATGAATGCTACGATGAACAAAGCTACCATGTCGGTCTGCATCGGGGACGGTAAGTAAACCCCTCCTCCGAGGTATAAACAACCACCCGCAAAATGGACTGTCCCTATATCCCATCGAGTGCTATCTCGCTCGCAAGTTGCGAGCAAAACCGCTCGAGACGTCCACAATTTCTGAAATACGTCCAGGACAATCGTAAACATTCACCTATTAAACATTTACCTGAAGTAAGACTCTGACGTAACCGCTGAAGATCTGTGTGACCTGAGGCTCGAAAAATTTACAGAGCGAGCGGACTAGATCGCACGCTGCTCGTCTCCTGGTATCAATATCTAGATGGCGAAAAGGATATAAGGTATCAATGTCTAGAATGTGAAAAAAGATAAAAGGTATCAATATCAAAAAGGCAATAAAGACATACGATATCAATACCTAGAAGGGGAAATATGTCAAGTATTAATATCTAGAAGGGGAAAATGATATAAGGTATCTAGAAGGCAAAAAAGACATAAGATATCAATATACAGAAGGGGAAAATATGTAAGATATCATTATCTAGAAGTGGAAAAATGTGTAAGGTATTAATATCTACAAGGTGCAAAAGATATAAGGTATCAATATCTAGAATGCAAAAGAGACATAGATATCAATATCTAGAAGGGGAAAATGAAATAAGGTATTAATATCTACAAGCTGAAAATATGTAAGATATCAATGTCTAGAATGTGCAAAAGGTATCAATATCTAGAAGGGGAATGACGTATAAGGTTTAGTGATTAATGACGACTATTCAGCACAAGTTTCGCTGTGTGTGGTGAAGAAGCTCACAGGCTGCAGGCAGTATTCTTCTGTGACTTTCGCAGAACTATTTCTAGTTCCTGAGCTATGCCAGTAAGTTTATTGTGGTTTCCTTGGTACTTAAAAAGAGTCATAAAAACTATCTCTGCTGGATAATGGCTTTACCAAAAGCTATTGGAATAGATGTATCATGTTATAAGGTATCAATATCTAGAAGGGGACGAAATATAAGTTATCAATATCTTGAAGGTTAAAAGTTATAGTGTTTATGAACCTTGCTTATAATCTTAACACTTCAAGGAAATCAAATGAAATTAATCAAGTTTAGCATCTAAAAGCAGGTCACCTGAGCCTTCGATATCTCGTCTGATATATTCCTCCGGGTTCATCTCAAACAACTCTTCATCAGTGTCTAACGGGAGAGAGAAGCAGAGGAGGAAAATAGAAGAAAAACGTACCGGCAGCAACGTAGCTAAAAACGAACACCATCAACACCAATCGAAACCTCATAATCACCGACCTATTTTATTAAACTAATTTGCACCGTGGAGACCAGAAGACCTGTAGGTCAGATGTATTTAAAATCGATTCCTAGTTTCCATGGCATTGCAGGTCCATAGAGTCCATGCGATAGGACAAAATCCAGTCGCTGACATGTAATGTAACTTTTGCAGGCCTGGTAAATTCCTGGTTTTCAAATTTCAGTTTTTTTGCACGGCCATTGGTAACCCCCGCTGTTCCTCCCGGTCTCCATCCAGCCTGGTGGGAAGTCTTCCATCCTTGCAGAATAAACACGTTAAAAACTCTTACTCTTTGTCACACTTTTCGCGAGAATGAATACTTACAAACAGCACCCACTTATGGGAGCCAAGAAAGCCACATGTCAACTTTCAAAAAAAGATGAAGCTTAGGCCTATGGGCATAGTTTGTACCGTACCCGTCGTCCACCTATCGACAGATGGCACCTACAACCGGATCCCTCCCACTGCCACCCATCAGCGGGTATCACCCAGCTGGGGCCCATGATCCCACCCGCCATATATTACAAACGGTACCTCTGAACGCCATGTTGGGGAGTATTATCTTCTCGCAGATCTGTTTCATGGCTTCTTCAGATTCGAACAGCTGTTTGTACTGCTGCCTGTCCGCTATGGAGGCGAGGAACCCGATGGCGTTGCTGACCAGCTATCGAGACGAGAATAAGGGACGGATTGAAACGTGTACTGGCCCGTCGACCCGCAGGAGTATGATCGGTCACGGACATTGGACACAAAAAGAAAAAAACCGATACGAGACATTTTACGAGCACCGTCCATGGGTTTTCAATGAATGATTTCAAAGAGTGTTTTCAAGGAATGATTTCAAAGAGTGTTTTCAAGGAATGATTTCGAGTAGTGATTACCCCATGCAAATGTGCCATTGTCTCCAAACATCATCAACAACTTAAGGAAGACACGTACATGTGTCCATCAAATTTGAAAATTACAACTTGATCGTACACCGGTGGCCCGAGCTATGAAGCAAAGTCGGCTACATTATGAGGTCTGCCATCCCCGCTCACACTGATTCACCTTACCAGGTCATATTTCACTTGTATCCCGGTGGTGACAAGCAGATTCCAAATAGCTGTCACAAATTTGGGAAGAAATGGTTGGAATTCTTCGTCGTATTTCTGTGCATAGAGGGCGACGTTATCGCAGATCTGTGATTTAAGGAGCTCCATGGGCCCTGCCTCATCTGCAATCTAGTAAAACAGAAGGGGGGGGGGGAATTGAAGAGAAAATATGACTTAGAAGGTAATACATTCAGACATACTGCAAATCTTCAAGCAGACTTTGTATCAGACTAGGGCCGTGTACATTTTGGGTTCAACCCACTACCAGGGGAATCGGTCTTGCTAATGGCCGGTATTCCAGATCCTGCAAAAAAACATCTGGAATAGTGCCCACTATACAGAAAAAATACAGGAAAATTGCAAAAGCTTAGTGTAAGCCTAGCGCAGTATGTGGTCGAAAAAATGTGATCAATTGTCGGTGTAGCAGCTTCCTGAAATTTTGGTGAATAGTGACTGTAGTCATAACTTTGTATTCT
Organism: Orphnurgus asper; assembly: GCA_027574785.1. NCBI lineage: Eukaryota > Metazoa > Echinodermata > Holothuroidea > Elasipodida > Deimatidae > Orphnurgus > Orphnurgus asper. The sequence goes on from JAODAG010119608.1 coordinate 8,158, forward strand.
CTTTCAGGTAAAAGTTGTAATCCTTGAAAACTCGAAATCCTTGAAGATATGATTCAACAGTTTTTGAGGAGGTATTTTAGGACCGATGTGCACCAATGTCTGACCAACATGCCATTACCGTTAAGAATTAGAATATCACGGTAGTACTGAAATATATTTGTTTGGAATAGTGCTCCTCTGTTCAAAGGAGGGTAAAATCTGGGTAAAATCGCACTAACCTAGCAAGTACAATGCCTACGAGGCTACTGCAGAAAGAGGTCTTAAACTATGCGATCTATCGTCACTATAGCAACTTAACGGTTAAAACATTTGTGTAAATATTTTTGTTATCAATTTTATCAATTTGAGTAAAATGTTTCCTCCAATGTGAAGATCGTTCTAAAAAATTTAGATAATTTATTTTGCGGACCAGGCTTTTTTTTTCTTGAGCGCTGGTAAATCATTTTAATCGACGGGGCAAACGTTTGGGATAAAAAAATGCAGTTTTCTAATTTCGGGCCTTAAATGTACGCTAGGTATCCGCTGTGCAATTTGGGGGCCGATGGGCACCGTTTACAAATTGGTCACATCATTGGCCAGTTACCAATAAACGAACGACGAACACCGATTCACGGGTTACCAGAAGTTATGGCAGAAGCTTTGAGTACACCAATCTTTTGTTTTGATAAAGACAGTCATGGTTAACTGTAACCCTAAGACCCAAATGCCGATTCACTTACTAACTACGCTTTGTGTATGTTTCTTCATATATATGTTAATAAACGTTGACATAACGCGCATATCAATGAGAAGGACTCTCGACCGATAAATGGAGATCTTGTGACGTGTGTTCTACCTAGCACAACGATTAGACTACTAATTTGACAGGAAATTAAAGCCCCCACCCCCCATTAAAGATGTAAAACTCATTTCGGGAGATATCGACCAATTTGATAAGTCATCCGACTCGGGCAGCCGGATCGATGGAAAGACTTTGCCGATGGTCACCAGCCCCCGGGAAGCTCAAGTGGAAGGGACTAGGCTGCGTCTTGTCGATTACAACTTACAAGCAAAAGAGCACGTCGAACAGGTATCACTAGACGTTGCTGCATGAATCGCGCATTGACGCCGTGAGTTAGTATCAATAACGATTATCGGAGGCTGGAATATATTAAAGTTCCGCTGGTGATCGTTATACGACTTATTGGGAGGTGGGTTTGTTCTCACTTGACAGGAATTATATAAAAGTTTCACGACACACAAATTTAAACGAGGGGGCACGAGTCGGGATTTATTTTTCAGTCGTAGCCGATTCTGTTCGTAAAAAATATAATAATGCCGGAGACTAGAATGGGCGGATCGTTTATCCGGTCGTTTCTTTGGATAACAAGACATCCGGCACGGTTCTCAACCAGACAAACTCAATTTAAAATACAGCATTCCATTAACATATAGAATAAGGACAAAACATTTATTCCACAGCGTGTATATTCAACATATATTCTAATAAAACACAAATCATCTGTTTATTCTGCTGTCGCTGTTGCAGTATGTCTAGTTATCAGAATCTCAAGCTAGGAAGATGTTTGCGTCTTGTTACGAGCATCAACCTATTGTTACTATTATGCGACGGGGTAAATTTGAAATCGACATTCTGCCCCACAAGCATCAAGAATTAATTACGAGCCATGCTTCTTCATTCAATTTCAGGCAGCAAATGTATAATCACTCAAATTGACGTTGTTAATTAATAGCAAGAAATTAAGTAAAAGAAACGCTTGGCCTGCCACCAGTTTTGCTAGCAGGAATGTAATTAACGTGCACCTCGTGAGCATATACCACCAGCAAATCAGAGTGTACCTACCTACCGTGGCGGGAGGGGGGGTCCTTACAAGAACACAAAATGACCTACCGTAGTGTGCAAGATGGGGTTGTCTTTGGTGAGTAGTGCCAGGAAATGAGTCATCCATGTTTTCATATTGTCCTCAAAAAACTCGGGTAAATCCTGGAAGAAAAGGGAAAGAGAGCATCGACACATTAAAATCAGCTATGACCCCCCCCCTAGCTTTGTTATTAATCGTCAGCAGCACAATCTGCAAAATGAGGCAGAGACATTGTTAACCAATGACTTGGTAACCAATGAGGAAGCCATACGTAACCTTAGAAAATTACAAAATTATAAATACTAATAAAACGGACAAAATCACCACATCTTCGCTGGCTGGTGTCCGATTGGCTTACGTCTCACTGTTTAGGAGTTTTACTCGAAACAAGAGTACAGGTCCAAGTCTTGCCAATGATTTAAGAGCACTCACTTGATAGTTCAGACTGTAGAAAACCTTCGCGATAAGAGTGAGGGAGCTGTATAAGATTTTGATGGCGTGTAAATCCTTCTCGTGGGCCTCCAGCTTCGCCATGGTTGCCTGTTCAAAGTTGATATCAAAGTTAACAAAACATATCAAAATATGATATCAAAATATGATATCAAAAACATAATATCAAAAACATAATATCAAAAAGATGATATCAAAAAGATGATATCAAAAAGATGATATCAAAAAGATGATATCAAAAAGATGATATCAAAAAGATGATATCAAAAAGATGATATCAA
>JAODAG010119719.1:0-26663 GCA_027574785.1 Orphnurgus asper
ACTCGCTGCTCCGACGACCAAGTCCCGTTGACTTTACTGTGTGAACATTTGCGGAGATTACGAACAGCGACGGTACAGATACACTGGTTTGTTGTTGCCAATGCATAACGTTACACTCGGCTTAAGAAATTGGTGAGTGAATTTTACAATTTGGCGAGTAGATTTTTAGTCATGCTCGCCAATTGGCGACTTGTTTTTAAAATTTATGTCAAGGCCTGATCAGTAGTATGCTGTGAATATTTTATATGCAGCTGTGTATATTGCATACACATGAGGAACATGTACACAAACATCTGATCAAATAAAGTACACAATGTCTAAAGACACGTTTTGCTGTTATGTGTGTTAGTGTTCATTTTCTTATGCAACCAGATTTTGGGCAGGACAACCAAATCTCCTGTGGACAATTTCTCTATTTGCTTAAATTTCATCACTGATCAATTGAAGGTGTACTCAATTGAAGGTGTACTGGAAGATTGTCATTCTGAGTCTGCAGAGGCCTAGTACCTCTCGCCATCAGGCCCAGAAGTTCTAATCAAAGCCTGTAGACCTCTCCAAGATTAGTGCAGCGAGATTTAATATCTTGTCAACTCTTTCCTTTGAATGGGAAGCGATGTCCATATTGAAATCAATAATTGCTCCTAAGTAGGTTAGGCTTTGTACCAGGACCAGTGCAGATTTCCTGGTTAATGAACCAACCTAAGTCTTTGAGGGAGACTTGTATTTTCGAAAGCTTTATGGTGATACTATCCCGAGCCGACACCGATCCAGAGACGACATGGGTTGATCTCACATGCTCATTATGCTCAACGTGTTGAGTGATTCTTTTCGACAACTTCATAGCGAATCTTAGGATGACAAATAATACTTAACAGTTTGAAAAGGTTAAAGTACGAAGTAGTTCTATAGGTTACTGTATAACGTAATAACATAAGAGTGTCATAGTTGACTACAATGGGTGCATACAGCATATCTGTACACAAGTTACTGGCAGGTCTGGCCTACTCGCCAAAACGATAGTTTTATCGCGCGTAATGTCCTTATTTACCGTAACTTCCGCTCCTAATTGCAAGATTATTTTGGACCCTACTTTGATCCTACTCTTTTTCGATCACGCTCGGAGCAAAAATAAATACGGGATATAAACCTACTCCATGATACCATGCCTATATGGAATAAATACAAATCCGAAATAAAAGACCCCGTTGTACAAATTATCGAAGATTCCATTTCATGTAGGTGGGGCTTTAACATTATTCAGCTAATTAATTTAAATGATTTGTTATGTAATAATGAAGCAACTTGCCACACAAATTATGCTTGATATCTTTCTTGAAGATTAGCACAGAGTTTAAGTTTATTCAATCGGTAATATTAAGTTTGAATGACCTATAAAAAATTATAAAGTAGTATGATACTGTATGTGGTAAAAAGTTAAAGCTGCGGATGTCGTGTTTGGGGTTCACGACTTGAAGACGTCCCCCCCCCACGAATTATTCCACATAAATTTCGTAGCAATGAAAAATGATGGTCTGAATGCAGCCGATAATTTAAGACCGTTTACGTACATGGTTTACAATATCATTATCGGATTTCGGTCAGAACTGATATTGGCAATATCGGCCCAACACTAGTATTAAATAGGCTAACGTTATCTGAAGCCTAGCCTAACATTATGCTATACTGCTAGCAGTAGCAGTTAGGCCTATGTGGGTACAGATACACTTGTCTGTTATTTCCAACGCATAACGTTATACTAGGCATAAGAAATTGGCGAGTGAATTTTACAATTTGGCGAGTAGATTTTTAGTAACGCTTGCCAAGTAGCGACTTGTTTTTAAAATTCATGTCAAGGCCTGATATGTACAGACTATGGAAGAGGTTTAAGAGGAATGGATGTACCCTGCTGTTTTGTAGAAGGTACTTGCCTACAATATATGACCAATAGTACAGCATGGTACATAGCTAGCCAGTTACATGGCATTTTTGTCTCAATGTTGTTGTGTTTACTTTATGTGGGCAATAATAACAACTCAGGGAGAGGTTGCAGGTAAACCTCCAAAGAAGATGTTGTCTTCTTTGAACAAAACAGGTGACATTCAGAATGAACGAACTACTGTAGAAAGACACATGAATTAGAGCGAGGGATCGGGAACAAATTTGGAGGATTGTGTAACAAATCTGTTGTGTAAATTCTAGGACCTATCAAGAACTAGGTTGGCTCTGATTAGATCACATAGCCTACAGTAAGCAGTGATATGTACTATACTGTATGAAATAAAGGCCTATAGTACTGTAAAATTTCATTGGTAACCAACGATGTCAGATAATTGTCATGATGTAAAGCAACATTTATATACAGTAACCACCATTGTATTGCATATGATGTCAATTTCTTGCAAGAAAAAAAATTGGCAGCGCATACATATATATACATATAGATCCCTGCTGGAAACTTCATGGCTGAAATATGCATAAAATCTTTGATCCTGTAAAACTCACAGTATATGGATATTCAGAAAATTTTATCCATTAAGTTCCAAGAGACACTGACAGAGATTTGATCATGTAGTACAATTATGATAAATGGTCAAACAATACAGATAAAGACATACTTCATTCTACATTACAGTACAAGAAAGACATTCACCAGTTAATCAGACAATTTATTCTGCAATACTAAGCTCAGAGAAGGCAGAGATTTCATTCTGCTATAATAGACATTCACAGAGAATCAGACAATTGATTCTTATATAATACATACTCAAAAAGAATCAGACAGAGTACTGATCATTACTTTAGTCCTAAATCATGGTTCTATATAGCATTCATGTCTATGTTTTACTGCATAGTAATCTTTATAGAGTTAGGACTCATCTGGATGTGAAATATTATAATAGGCTCCAACAAACTCCAATTGTATTGTACTTTTCACTTTTAGTACGAATAACTCTGGTCTCAAACCTTGAAATTACTTGCTGGATCCAGTAACAATGCATGAATGTATCTGATGAATGACACTGTAAAATTGCAGCACTCTTCTGCAACAGTATTTGTTATGGATGGGAGCTCGGGTCTATGCTAAGGTCATGTGAACAGTCCAATTAGACCAAGATTATATGTTGTCTATGCATTTTATAAAACATCTAAGTTATTGACTATGAAATGAACTTCTATCTTACTGTACTTAAATAATGACAACAGTAAATAACCCCATTGAAGGACTGGCCCTTAAATTGTTTGCATATGGTCAGAATTTAGTGTCATGTCAAACAGGTGGTTTCCTAACTATTACATTATGGTCACAATTTAATTTCTGTCAGTCATGGGTGTCTATGTATTTCATTAGTGTCAGGATTTGATGGCTTTTGATGAAATGGTTATTTGGAAATGGTGATGGCCAAACTTGTCATGGCACTGCATGGTTTATGAAATGATGCCTATATATGAGTACGAGTGTCCAGGGTTATTTAGATGTGAAATGGAAAACCACAGGAATACAGTATTCACAAATACTGTTTATGATTGTTGAATGAAGCCTAAATTTTGTGCTGGTCTACCTAGCTAAAGCAAGCCTACTACATCAGGGTATTCTAAGAAATATACAACTATTGGCAGAATCACAATCAAACTTCCAACTCTCAGGGTATAATTCCTGGTTTCTCTTGTTACAATGTATGATCAGAATATGAGGAATCTGCTAACTAATCATGTTAAATACTCATGGCAAATTCTTAGCCAAGGACCATACACTGAAGGAGGAATTTGTGTTAACCCCAATCTCCACTACTATACTAAACAACAGCCCAACCCAAATAGTATAAAACATGTGGAAAATGTTGAGGTAAACACATGATGGTGGAGAGAAGTATTTCTCTTATACTCATCAGGAGAAGTGAAATGAGCTGAAAATTAACAACATGTTATTGCATTTCCTTCATATCAGACATCCATCATGTGCTATTCACAAGACCACAACAATCTGTCAATCTTAAAAACCCCTGTGAATACAGTTTTGAAGTAATGATATATACTACCCAAATGACCAAATATTAGGTGCTATCACACTGGTAGTGGTCGCCTGTTGTAAGGCATTAATCCACCTAGCTAGGTGTAGTCACATGAAGTAGGCCTATACATTTCCTAGGCAATAATCCACCTAGCTTAGATTACACAATGTTACAATCCTGTATTTTTACCGTTGGAACACTTCACTACACCAATATTCCTCAATGTAGCTATACAGTGGCTTGAAGTAGGGTGCCACCTGCTGAGCATAAATAAACAACAGCTCCAGGACATTTCACATTCATTATTAACTCCACTCCAGACATTGTCAGTCAAAACAACTGCAGCACATGGATGGTTCAATTGTCCTTTACTGTGTAAAATTACTAGGCTTGTTACAATATTGGCAAACACTATAGATGTAAAGTATCCTACGATATCAGTGTTACAGTGATTTCAGCAGTATATGAGAAAAAGTGTTAATTTCATTCCAACCATACCATTAGCATTTTATAAATACATAAGCCATATGCATGATTGTCAAATTTGTATTGTGACAAGTCATCACTCATGTAACAAACAATACACAGGTAGTGCCTGGAATCTCGGGTAAGCTTCCTTGAAACCAACCCTCTAAAATATAAGGCACAGGGCCACATACACATTATAGGGGAGCCAACCAAACTTGTGTCCGCAGACCCTCGTGGAGGCGGACTTGATCAGCAAATCATGAATATTCTCTATGTCACATATTGGCTGCCAACCCTTTCACAGGAAAATGTTTGCAGAATTGTAAATGAAGAAAATAAAATTACTTTCCACAATTTGTTTTTGTGATTTCTTACATGTTATTTCTGTGTAATGAACAATATGTAAATGATTTTCTTTTTTAGGCAATAGGTTATATTTGTTTTCTTTCACAATCTTGTTTGTTTAAGATAAGTCAAGATAATAAGATAAGCTTTACAATAATGTTACTTGACAATGGAGAAATGTTACACGGCCAACTAGAATGAATATTGTTTTTTCCACAGGGAGAATGCTCACAGAGTCTAGTGAAGAAACTAAAGTATTGTAACGCCGCCAAACTCTGCTGATGTGGAATGGTTCCCGACTGGTCCACTGTACGTGCCCTCTCAGGAACTCTCAACCGGATGGTGAATAAACTAAATGGGGCATAGCAGTGATAGTAAACAAGGATAACATTAGACTGGACCGCAAATGAACTGGAAAATTGATAACCTCACATAGCTTAATAAACAACTAATAAGTAATATGGTACATGATTATAATACAAGTGAACTAACATTAAACCCCATATGGTATACACTGTGCACATAATGTCTCTATAATCAAATTTATTGTACATGAAATCTTACTAAGTTTTATCAAAATTATTTGGAGGGTATACTTTAGTGCTGGGAGGCATATCAGGATAAGACCCTTCTGTCCTTCAGCACTATTCTCAATCCTATATTAACAGAGCTTCTGACCATTGAATTAACCACTCCTCTGTTAAAATTGTACATCCCACATAATATACTTCATGTAAGACTACCTAGGTCTACCAGTCTACCTAGGTTTTAAACCTATTGTATTGTACACATTTCATAAAAGCACTTCTCACACTTTATGGGTTCCGGATTGAACAAAATAATTAAGGATGAGATACAGTAGGGGACCACTACTGTATTAATAGATTATGCCAGATGCTAGATCACTGTAATATAAGGTGATGCATATGTAAATAAGGTACGTACGTATCTAGTAAATAACCAAACCAGTAAGTTTGGTGTTAATTTACAGCACATACTCCCTTAACTCATATACATACTGAATAGCACCGCTAACACAGTGATGGGTCTGGAATGCTAATTCCTGGAACCGTCTGAGCACAGGGTGTCCGTTAAATAGCAATTAACTAAGGTTTTCCAAGCCACTGCTCCTATTATCTCCTCCACTAGTATCCCAACTGAACCATACTTTGACGCTGCAGGACTTCTGATGTCATGGACCCTGATTTGTTCCCCTTTCTCTGCTGGAGGTGCTACGAGGTTTAAAATCCACCTTGGAATTGTCTCCTTAGAGGCTGTCGAATAAGGTTGGAATATTGAATAAGCACTCAGTCTTCCTGACTGGCTTCATTTGTTCCAGGTATCATTTCAGAGTCCTTACTGGACTTTCATTTTCTCGAATGGATGAATTACTTGCAATAGATGGAAGGAACATAACCTTCAGTGTGAAGGATACGAAATGTGTCTTCACCAGTAATTGTTGATCTGGGAGTAGTCTCACACCTCCTGGTACAAATCGGAGCAACCCTGATTTCATTGATCAAAGCTTATAGGCAACCTTTCCTACTGCCACTATGAGAAGTATTATATGCTAGGAGCTCTAATGTTGTATTAGGCAAAGGCAAGGAGGCTTAAGTTGCTAGGATTTCCAAAACTTCATTTATTGACCAGGATGGAGCGAATCTTCTTGTTGGGGGTCTTTTGTTAAATATCCCCTATGACTTTACTACAGATGATATTCAATGCTTGCAAACATCCATTACTTCTGGTGGCTACAATCTGCAAACCCTTGCAAAACTGCAGAAGACTGTTAATTCGTGATTGTACTTCCTTTATTTGAAGGGGAAAACCAAAAACCTATGTGGCTTAAACCTAAGTTTAAGTCATAAATTTAATTGTTGACTCTCTCCCCGACTCATTTCCAAGTCTCTTGTGGAAGACATGTCTGCAAACTACATCAGTGATAACTTGCAGATTATTTCCTTTGATGGAAATGTCATAGCTCTTTAGAACCTAAGACTGACCCTATCTATGGACTGCAGTATTGTCACTTTCTTTTGATTATGATCCAGCCTAAATTTTTGAGGGAATTTCCAAGATTTCCTCTCTTGACAGTGAAACAATGAACCAGTCATTGAGCTAGGTGAACACAACTATTCTCATTTACTTTAATGATCGTACTTGTTACTCTAGTAAATACTCTTTGCGGCATTGAAAGGTAGAGACATGAACTGGTAACCATACCAGGAATCTTCCTAGCTCCTTTGCATTACCTCTTCCCAATTACCTGGATAAAAACTTGCTCGGTATCCATGTATGACATGGTTTTCGGTCAAATCTACTGGTGACTTCGTAATTTCTCTTGGTTCCCTGAGTCTGTTTGAGGCTCAGTGAACAAGGAGTATCTCCCTCTCTTGCTTGGTCCCAGATCCAGATATATCTTGGCTTTCCTGGACTTTTTGGTTTCCTGAGCCGAGCCACTTTTTAGCCTTCAGGCTGGCTTTGCCTTCTTCGGTTTCTTTGGATCCCTGGATTCTTCTTATCCTTTTGGGAATTTTTGCTCCTGGATCATTTCAGGGCACTACTAGCACAACAGACATTTTTTGTGTCAGTCCCAGGCCATGAACAGTCGGAAGCGCTTGCAGACCGAGCACTGCTCCATTTTGGAAATTGTTAATTGAAACACTTGCCTATATGTACACAATTCCCAACACATTTGAGATAAACCATTCGATAGGTATTTACTCTGTTATAAGGAAACCATAAATTCAATATTGCTTAGAATGTAGTCATATTCTTCAACATTTATGTAACAAAGAGACAAATCTGAGGAAACATGATTAAGAGAATTTAAAGAATATTTGTAAGGCCAGAGTGCAAAAACACCCAGGAATTGTCCTAACTCTTGTAGTGTAAACCTCCTCGACAACAACTAGCTCATAATTATTGAGCTAAAGGAAATATGGTTGTCCAAGACACTAGATTTTCTGTTGGACAACCAATTCCTGGAAAACCATATTTTTCTCCCAGATTTTCAAAATGGCTGACTTTATAAGTAATGAAACTGTTTTAAGTTTTGGATCTATGTTAACAAATTATTTGTTAAAGAAATGTATTCAAGCTCAGTAATAGTCTAGACATATATTCCATCTCTTCTTAATAGAAACTTATAGTGCGAATGCTCCCATATTTGACCAAGACATGCCAGCTGACAATCTACAGGAGAAATCCCAGCTAACAAAATCTAGGTCAATGAGGCCTCCTAAGGTTTTTCTCAGAATTTACTCAAAAAGTAACCTTCACACAAGATACTGTGACAATATCTTTTGTTCCTGGAAAGTAAATGGGGAGGGGGGGAGTGGGCTATCTGACATCACACTGGCCTGATGAACCAAACACAGTCCATTTAAAGGAGTAAACCCGAGAGTCATGAACTTATAGCATAAGAATAGAACAAATTAATATTTAATAAATTCCTACCTACCGTATCATACCACCATTAGAAAGAGAATTTTGTTCTCTATAATGGTACGGTCATTACCTAAGAATAGAATGTAGGCAGGACCTTTTCATGAATAGAAAAGAAAAAAAAGCCATTTTGGAGGTCATTTTTACTATAGGAAATTTCGTATGCAAGTGCACGCTGTGATTAAACGTGACTTCCGCAGCAAAAACCCTCGCGATTTTACAGTTTATTTACATCTACATTTATATTAAATATAAAACACTTCAATAATCAATTGGGAAATGATATTACTTTCTGTTTATATAAATATCTAGGACTTTCTCAAAGTTAAGATTCGTAAAAAATGTTGTTGGTTGTTTCGTGGACAGCCCAGCTCATGCATGGTAGTGGAAGGGACGAAATTCAAACGATGTGCGGCAAGCCTAGTACTATACATGAGTAATCTTGACGAAAATAGTACCTACACCTGTGCATTAAATTATAGTGGGGAGGTGTACATTGTAGTTGTTTTGTAATACAATTAAGTTATACAATTATGGAGAGTGACCAGAAAAGAAGACTTTTGCTGCAGACAAAAATGAGAGCCCATCATGGAGTTGAGTTTATGCATCTGACTATAGCGTACTCTGAATCATTGGTTAATACATTATACCGTACAAAACTCAGTTGATGACTCAATGATGACGATTCAGACAGCTTTAACTGATAGCTGAATGAATATATGTTGTGAGAGGAAATTTAAACTCTTTGCCAAGATCTACGAATATAAAAATGGCCATCATGAAAAACAGATTTCCTTCTTAATAGAGAGAGAAAGCTATGTGAAGCATTATTGGGTGGTAAACTCTGCAAACACTGATTATTGAAATACTGCACAGGTCTTGGAGTAAGTATGTTATCCAGCTGCCAGTATATTTCCTGATAATGACTGTAATTGCTAAAACTAGAAATAAACTTACTAAAAAAATCAGTCCTCCACCATGAGCCATATGCGGCCATGTTAGATGCATGCAACAATGAGTTTATAACAAAACTGGATCTACAATATAAACACTGACAAAAATTATCAAACAAAATTTTCAAACAAACTAATAATAAACTGAACAACGTTTATGAATCTCAAACAGAGCAGGGAGTATTTTAAAGATATCCAATTGATAGGCCATTAAGAACAAGTACAAAGGAAAATGGAGAAAATGTAAATTAACTACTTACAGGTTAAACTCAGTCAGACTATAAATATTCCTCATATACTCAGCTAAGAGTAACAAGAATTCTGGACAGCAGCAGCAGCAAACAGTGTACTGTGGAAGTGTCATTGTTCCCATCACCCTGTAGAACACTGTCTGCTGGTAGGTGCCTGACTTTCAGGTCAGTCCATTCAGACTGAAGGGGTGAGTGCAAGATTAACAGACATTCTTGCTACAAACATTTGACAATTACTAAATATGCCAGAGGTTTCTTGGATACTGAAGTGGTCAAATTATGATAACAAATTACATTTGGGGTTAGAAAATAGATATAAATGGGTGGTATTGCGGGTCAATTTTTGGTCATTCTGGGATATTAATGTCATATCTGCAATCGCTATTTGATCAACATACATACATTAATACTGTCTGTATACTATACAATATTACAGGGAACACAGGGTATTCTGTTCTCCTTAAAAAAAATCAACCAACTTAAATGGACCTATATACCAAACCAAATTTAGGATTTGTTGTCCCAGGGCTTGACTGAAGTAAAAAACAGTCCATGCAGTAACCTTGAAATACTACTTGTCTTTTGCATGTTTACTAGCCTTATTAATGTGACTTCTTAATATTGTGTACAGTGTCACATCACACATGCACAATTAACAGCAATCCAAGCTACTAACAGCTAGTAGACCAATCAACGCCTAAATATACAAGACCTTGCAACAACCTACATGCCCAATGAATGACAGCAAAGAGAGGAAATCTTGAGAGAAGCAATTTGTTAGCAATTTGCGCAAAGCTGCGGAATTCTTGTTTCTGCCAACTAAAATCAAAGGGGTACACATTCACACAAAAGAACGCATGTAAAATCGCCTAATAGTATGACCCACAGGTGGGGGGGGGTACAAAATGCAGCAATATTAAACCACAAAGCTAATTGACTTGGCGAGCCAATATAGGAACATTACTATAATAGTACATGCAAGTGTTCTTTGACCACTGGCCTAAATGTACCATCAAACAGATTAGTTTCAATAAGTTTCCTGAACTTGACAGTTAACTACACAATGTGAAGTGAATAACCAATGGATGATTGATAGATTGATAACCTATGCATATCATCACACACAGCCACAGAACCTTTAGCCCCCAGACCATAGGCAAGCTACAACTTATAATGTGAGCTTGTTAACTAGTACGGCAAAATTTGTACTAATAGCCGATATTGCAACCGATATTGCTTTCCATTTCAAAGTCAGCCTACCCAAAATATATTAATAATTCAACATTTTAGGCGTAAGTCAAATAAACACCCTTGCCTTTGTTTGAGAGTCAAATTTAAATCTCACTCACATTAAATCATATTATAATTATTCTTTCAAATCTGCATGCATCTTGTTCTATGGCCTGATCATGCAGGCAGGCAGGCAGGCATGCAGGCAGGCAGGTAGCACAAGCAGGGAGCTAGCTGTCATATACAGTAGTGCTAATATAAATTAATCAGGACATCATTGAAAAAAATCAATTAATGCAATCCCAACAGTTGAAAGTTCATAATGATATTCAAAGACAAGAAATAGCCCTAAAGGATCACTTACAAAACACTATTTTCATTCGTTACATGATCTGTATCATGCTGAGCACTTGCACACGTGGTATTCTAGTGGGAGAAATGCCGATGATACATACCAATCATCTACTGCCCTAATTAACATTCACATGTATGCATGACTACATATGTTGATTTGCTTCAGAAGATGTGGTAGTAGGGTATGACAATTCATTACTGGTGTTGGATATGGAAACCTTCAAAGAGAACAGATTCCAATCCTTATAATGCTGAGCTGTTATTTAGATAATCTAATTAGGAGGTGAATTTTATCCTATATTCAACAGCGGTCTCTCTTTGCAACATATTAAGAGGAAAATTCAAAACAGTGTGTTGCAAATATGTTTAATGAAATTTGGGTAGTCACATGGTCCGAACTGTGAAGGTAGGAGAAACAATCATTGCACTAAATGTTATTAAATCAAGCTTAATATTAGACAACCCTAAAAGAGAGTGAATTGGACTATTCTAATAGCATGTATATTAACAGCTATTAGATTTGAAGAACACAATAGGAACAACAAACTATAAGCAGCATGTAAATCATAAACTATTGACATTTGACATCTATCTGTTTCACACAGTTTGAGGCCAGTACAAGTAGACCAGGCTGATGAAGATCAACAAAGGATGTAATTATATCCCTGTCCCTATTCATTGTAAGTATATACTGGTAATGGTTTTTAATTTTGAGTGGTCGACTTGTGGCTTCTGGTCCTCAAGAGATATCCTGTCACAGAAGTTATGACAACAGACGAAACATGTCACAACTAATGACAACATAACACAACCTGTAAAGAATAAACGTTTACTGTAAACATACTCCGTGTCTGCCATACATTCCAGGAGGTAACAATACAGAGGAGCTAGAGGCATAGCCTGATATAATTTAAGGGGAGGTTTTGCTTCGAGACATGAAATGGTGGCACAGGCAATAGTGCAAAATAATATTACCTAGAGCTGGGGTCAATGAGCCTAGTGCCCCTATAAAATGAAGCTGGCAAAGCACATCTGTGACATTCAGGATGATAAATCAGGGATTGCATCCATCGACTTGCCACTGCAAACTTTTATTGAAAGAGTCAACTTGTTCAATTATCTTTAATACAACTAGAGCATGTCCAATTATCTATTTTATGAATACGTACTGGCAAAAGACTTCAAAACAACTAGAGCACCAATGCCTAATTACCGATCTCATAAATATGTACAGGTAAAACACTAGTGAAAGTATCCTTACAACAAATACAGCATCAATGTCCAATTACCGATCTCATGAATATGTACTGCTAAAACACCAGTTCGAGTTTCTTTAAAACAACCAGAGCATCAATGCCTAATTACTGATCTCATGAATATGTACAGGTAAAAGACTAGTTTGAGTATCTTTAAAACAACCAGAGCATGAATGTCCAATTACAGATCTCATGAATATGTACTGGCACTGGGGTGGTAGGAGGGCTGGCTGACTTTTTCTGCATACGATTTAAGGGGTAATACCACGAATTATACAGCTCAGTTTGGATCAAAATAGCTATTTTTCAGGCTATTTTGTGTAGATCTCATGGTAAAAGACTAGTTTCAATATCTTTAAATGACTAGAGCTTCAATGTTTAATTAATGACCTCATGAATATGTACAGTAAAAGACTAGTTTGAGGATCTCAAACAACTAGAGCATAATTATCCAATTACAGATCACATGAATAGGTACTGGTAATAGACTAGTTTCAATATCTTTAAAAATGACTATAGAGCATCATACAATGTCCAATTACTGATTTCATGAATATGTACTGGTAAAAAACTAGTTCCATTATCTTTAAAACAAGTAGAGCATCAATGTTCAATTACAGATCTCATCAATATATAGCAATACATGTACTGGTAAAAGATTAGTTCAAATATCTTTACCAAAGCATCAATGTCCAATTACAGCTCTCATGAATATGTACTGGTAAAAGATTTAGTTTGAATATCATACAACTAGAGCATCAATGTCCAATTACCGATGTCTTGAATATTTACTGGTAAAAGACTAGATTGAGTATCTCTAACAACCAGAGCATCAATGCCTTATGACTGATCTCATCAATATGTACTGCATGGGTATAAGACATACTTGAATTATCTTTAAAAAAACCAGAGCATCAATGATCAATTACTGATCTCATGAATATGTAATGCTAAAACACTAGTTCGAATATCTTTAAACAACCAGAGCACCAATGTTCAATTATCGATCTTATGAATACATTGTACTGGTAAAAGACTAGTTTGAATATCTTTAAAATGACTAGAGCATCAATTTCCAATTTATTACTGATCTCATGAATATGTACTGGTAAAAGACTAGTTCGAGTATCTTTAAAACAACTAGAGCATCAATGTAATATTACAGATCTCATGAATAGGTACTGGTAAGAGACTAGTTTGAATATCTTAAAACGACTAGACCATCAATGTCCAATTACTGATCTCATGAATATGTATGTACTGGTAAAAGACTAGTTTGATTACCTCTACTTTGAGTACAACTAGAACAACATGGTCCAATCAGATCTCATCAATATATTTACATGTACTGGGGTGGTAGAAGGGCTGGCTGACTTTTTCGCATATGATTTAAGGGGTAATACCACAAATATACCGCTCAGATTTGATCAAAACAGCAGTTTTTCAGGCTATTTTGTGAAGGGACATTTTGCCAAAATCCTACCGATATCCTGCCTAAAATCCTTGATACAGGCCCTCCTGCCAATAATGGCCTAAAACCCCCTGATAAGAGGGCTAAAATCCCTGATAATGGGTAAAAACCTTGATAAAGCGGGCTAAAACCCCTGACAATGAGCCAAAACCCCCGATAAGTCCCTAAATACCTTGAAATCTCTCATAAATTTTCAATTAGAGAATAAAACTTTAACAGGACTCCGGAGAAATTTAATGAACATTTGGGTCCTCAAACAGAAATAAATCATGAATTATTTACTACAGAATATAATGTATATTTAAGTATTAATGATGAAAGAATATGATTATCTAAGGGTGGGGGATTTCTTGCCTTGTGTACTATATTAAAACAATATGGCAAGGGTGGTGCTAAGGCCTTCAAAAATGTTTTGAAGGTACAAAATGCTTCCAAAATTGATACTTGAAAAATGCACTTGACCTTGACATCCCAGTGCCACATCTTATAGTCCTATAGGAAACAATCCATTATTAAACGTTGGCAAAGAGCTAAAGAGGAATTTGTAATAGGTGGTGCTGCTGTAGTTGGCTCAAGTTGTCATGATTGATTTTAGAAATGATGAAGATGCTACAATGACAGATGAGCAGGTGATATTTTATCTCTCGTGAAGCCAAACATATACGGTATATAGGTATAGTATTGAAAATAAGAGAGAACTTGTGAGATTTAAAAAGGGTAGTAATAAAAATGTAATCATCTCAAGAGACACTAAACCAGGTATTGATAAATCATATTATCATAATTTTTACCCTGTAAGTGTAAGTTGTTTATGGTAATAAAGTTTCAACCAAATATGAAAACGATGAATATAACTGTTGTACAAAAATGCAGAGTATTTTCAAACATTACCTAGAAAAAGAAAATTATTGCAGAATGGGAACAAAGTGTACATGAAGAAGGTGCTACAGAGGTTATAAAACTTAAGAAAAAAAACTTAAAAAGGCTTATTATTATAAAATATGAACTTGAAACTGGAAAATACACTCTGTCAGGAACTAAATGTCACAGAAACATTGAAATTATAGCACATAATGGACATGCCTGGTATTATAATTTTCACAAGAAAAAATTATTTTGAGGGTGATATTTGGGATTCTATTAAAGAACACCTACAAGATCCAGTCAGCCAGCCCTTCTAAACTGGTAAAAAAACTAGTTCAAGTATCACACACGATATTACCACAGGTTTACAAAGTCGTACAATGTTCGTACCGTATGCATTCACACACATCACCTGCATGTTTTTGATCACCTTATCATATACACATTATAGTCATGATAAGCTGATTTAGCATCATTGCCCATTGACATCGATTGCTTTGAACAAATAGTTGTCTACTAAATACGAATAATAGAAGTATAATTCAGCTATACACCATGAATAGCCAGAGCTACTACGGTTGCCGTTCGTCGGCCGTCTTGTCAAATGATTCTTTCCTGGGTTGAAGACTGTTGCGATGTGCACGGTTAGAGATAAGTGTATCCTAAGTTCAATGTTTTATTTGGTGGGTTAATTATTGTGTTAAGTTCCCAATTTCACTTTCAATTTTTTAATTTGGCCTTATATTTAAAAACATACTGAATTATCCTGCTGATCATAATCTTGCAACAGCTATGAATGTGCAACTTCCGAACCTAAGAATGTGGATTGATTTCAGATTTGTCAAAGGGCCTTACAAGGTCAAAATTTACATTACTTCCAGTGTTTTTGTTAAAGAGAGATGAAATAATCCAAAGTATATCATTTATTTTTCAACAATTGGTATCTAGTTCATTTAGTGGATTAATTGTTGTGCATGTGAGTTACCACCAATGTCACTTTTGAATTTGTAATTGACCTGATAATTAACAACAATAACGATTCAAAATCCTTTATTGTAGAGTACTATTGATTCAACATACATATTAAAGAGAGTGCATGTGAATATAGGGTACAAGCAGACACTATGCTGGTGGGGGATATAGATGGGACTCAATTTATCACATTAATAGTGTAAATGCCAAACAGTTACATTTGAGCTGAATGCAAAGGTCTTATTTTAAATGGGTGGGGAGTGAAAAGACTCCCCAGGGACTCTCAAGTTGGCGGAGATCTGGGATTCCGATACACATTGGCATAATAATGGACATATGGTAGCATTAGACAGACTAGAATTAAAACAGTTTGTGAAGAGGTTTTGTTCTGAAGCCCTAGATATTGTTCATGCCAGGAGATGGGTGGGAATGGGATGCTTATTGAAGTTACATACACATGAGTAATCAGAAGTTAAATTCGGATATTGCAAAAGTAAAATAGTATTCTTTATTGCAGATACAAATGAGTAAAGATACAGTTCTCAGAAGTAAAAACACATGCAGAGGGCCATTATATCTCATTCTATTGTCACATTATGATGAGAAGGTGACAAGTGTTTTGCAGAGAAGATTTATTTAAAACATGTTGACAGTTGGCATAAAAGTGATAGATATCTCACAAAATGTGTTCAGATATGAAGGGTTCAAATAAGAGAGGTTCACATATGTGAGCTGTTTATGTTTAAGCACAAATTTCATCAAAATTATCAGCAGTACCAATTGATGGACAGATGAAAAGGTATATAGATAGATAAACTGCTCAACATAGGACAATGAACTGAGAACAGTTATTGTTTATTAAATTATCCACGTATCAAGGTAAACCCTAAATGATCTTACCTGGGCAATGGTCACAAATTCTTCATGCTTCTGCTGTAATGCTCTGGCTTTATGAAGAGATTTTCCAATTCCTGTGTGTTTGTTTAAAAACTCCTCCCCATGTTTTTCCAACCAGATTAAAACCTGTAAAGAATGAGTTGAAACTTCTATGTACAATAATATACTTAATCTGGCAATTCTACAAGCCCATCCTAAAACCATCCGTTAGGGAAAAAATAACCATTTGATAAACAACTTCCCAGTTAGTTATGGTTTACCTAAGGCACCATGTCCCAAGTAAACTGGTAAGCCACCTGGGCCACTATCATTGCTATGCAAGTTCCAGCGAACAGAAGATTTCAATCTTGAAATGCCTGGCAACGTCTCAAGAAGTTGTGATGTAGCCTTGTTAGGCTAACGTAAGAAGCAGTAGTACCAGTATTAAATTCTAACGTACTGTGACTAGTATATAATGCACTCACTCATAAGATGCACTCATAGGGGTCTAACACGGTCACTGGATGTACTCAGGCAATGCCCTTGTGCATCGCTTGCATAATACCCCCAATCGTGCATTATCCTACAATAACCTCATGTTGGACCATTGATTAATTAACCCATTATTATTGTATATTTGACCAAATAAAACATGAATGCACAACAACAGGAAGGTCTAAAAATGTGCACTCATTTGTCAAATTGTTTGCTCTATTTGGGAATCTGCATTGTTTTTGGTTATTTATGTTTAAGTATACAGTTGTGTGACTTTTGGATCATTTATAAACTTAAATCAGGGCTGTTATATGAAAACTGCATTAAATCACACCCAAAATTAACTAAATACTACTTTCTTTATGAATACTATTCACTATTCATAAATTGTAAACATTGCATGTTTGGAATATCCTTTTATGCATTGCAAAAGTCATTTTGACACACATTGGATTAGTAATGGATAGATGGTAGCATCGACATACTGGAATTAAAATATCAAGTGAGATCATTTGAATACACTGTAGTTTGAAGAGGTTTGTTCTGAAACCCTCTATATTTTTCATAATGGTTGGGAAATGGGATGTTTACTTGCAGTTAACATACACATCTACGAATAATCATGGACGTTTTTTGCAGTTAACATACCCATTAATGAGTAATTAGAAGTAAAATGGGGTCTGGATGAGAAAGGTTTAAGAGTAGGCAGCATAGCAGTTAGAACAAATAATAGATTTGTGTACTGGTGAAATTTATAAAAAGGTATTTAAGGATTGAAGAATTACTCAAGTGGTGCATGTTTCTCATTCATAGTTCCCCCTTGCTGAGGTAAGTTTAACTAAAGATGTTCACTAAAAGGAATGATGAGTCTACAAGACAGGACAGCAAGCTCAAGTGTACAATCACTTACCTTTTTAGCATCCTGTTGGAACACACATAGCTGCATCCCATGGCTAGATACCTGCCAATTCTGCTTCCAGAGTTGCTCTAGATGACGATGTCTCTGTAGTATCTCATGGATAAGATCTAAGATATGACCAGCTGAGGTAGAGTAATCAGTCTGAGCAATCACTGAATTAAATGACTCAGGACTCACAGGCTGTTGAAGGGCAGCTAACAGCGTCTTGCCATCACCACACACCTGCAGAAATTATTGACTTGTATCAAACATTGTTCATGTCATTACAAGTGGGCATAGGACATGTAACAGCACTTAGAGCAAAACAGTGACAGGGACCTAAAGTTAACATAACTTTATGTCGGACATTTACAAACATAAACGTAGTCTTTGCTCTAGTTCAGCTTGTAGAAGAATATTAGAAGTAATAATAGGAAATACCTCAATATAGCAAGCTGTGAAGTCTTCCTTGATCTTATGCTGCTGATGAAGTCTGGTTTGTAGTTCTATTATCTGTTCAGGCATCTTACTGCCACCCATTGCCACACACAGATCTTCCCAGTCATATACTCTAACAAGATACTGCAAATAAACCATAATGACAAAAATAGATGAAAGTATGCACATAACTTGTTGTTGGATACTCCCGACCCTACATTTGGCCCAGCCAGACAAACATCTTCCACTCACTTTGTCCCTTTTTTGTCGTTGTATAGTTCTAAACAATGGCTATGTAGAGGACGAAGAATCGAAATATCATATTTAACACAGGTAATAATGATTGTTGAAAGGAATAACTCGAAACAGGGTTTTCAAATTAACTAGCCCTTGGACATCATGAGATGAGCTCTTCCTGTGCCTTGGTCTAATGGTCATATTAGAACCAGAGTAAATCTTTAGAGGCTACTGTATGAGGAAGCCTGATTATATGAATGGATGGGGAGGTTGTCATACTGTAGTACGCGACTAGTTGCATTGTACAGCCATAACTGGGCACAACTATATTCTCCCATGTCGACGAAGCAGAACACATCTTGGGAGGAAAGGGTCTCTGGGTATAAAGGGAGTCTGGTTCTTAGCCAACAATCTAGGGTCTGGAACTAGACGTACACTATGGGTCTTGAAAAGAATTCTGACAGTCTGAACACCAGTCGTCGAACCATCCAAGACATATAAGTTTCAACAGTCGATTTTCTCTGTGATTCTGCCACCAGCTTGGCAACAGCCTAAGAGTGGCCTTGCGATCTAATAGAAGACTAGATAATATACACAGGCAGTTAAGTGGAGCCCCTTGTTGTTTGGGTGGAGGATTCTACATTTGCCCTGAGAAATCAAATGCATCAGAAAGAGTTATCAAATTAACTGCAAGGTGGTGGAGGAGGATCGGACAACTACATGCATTTTGACCAATCAGGGGCTACGAGGATGACCCATAGCATTGGTCATTTGATTTTGATCAAAGTTTGTGTATCAGACAGAGTGGTGGAATTGCATAAGTATCCAGATTGTCCAAAGAAAGACATTGCATTCGTTTGTCGGGATATCTACTAGAGATCTATTGTGAGTGTGAAAATTTTCAAGCACGTTGCCGTCATTATTGACCACTCGTTGGTTGGGGTTGAGTGTCTCCCCTGGAAAGGGTGTCGGCTAGGATGCCGTCCGTCAATGATATGTTGGAAGCTCTCAGATGAGTGTTGTCTGTGCACCAGGCCTTGACATACACGCTCGCCAACTCGCCATTGGCGACTAACATTTGGCTAATGGCGACCAGTCGCCATATTGGCGAGTGGCTTATTCATGACTCATTGTATTTTTATTATCATTTTAATCCCTTACATTCGTTATTCTTAATCAATTAATGCTTGGCCTAGCCTATCTATGAATCAAAGATCGCTACTTACGACAAATAGTCACACACTGACAAATAGTTCTGTAGCACCTACTGTATTCTACACTGTAGGCATGCAGTGCAATATCACTATAGGCTATACTGTATGCACTGTTTTCTTGTAACTATGCTATTATCTTTGGCTGTATCATGTACAGTTTGTATCAAGCTTAGCTGGTCAGAATTCCCCCTTCAATGTATTGCAAACACGTGGCATTCTAGCGGGAGAAAACACAGATATACAATGGCTGTTTTGTCAAACGTGGCGATGTGATATTATTTTGGACGTAATAGAGAATAACAATAACCAGACATGGTTTTGCTTAGCGATCGATCATGCGCTGCTTGTTTATCAGAACATTGCAATGTAACAAAGTAGACCAGTTATATAGGCTAGTGTACCAGGCTAAGAGTGTCGTAGTTGACCACAATGGGTGCATACGGAATGTCTGTACACATGTTACTGGCGGGTCACGGTTTTATCGCGCGAAATGTCCTTGTTTAACGTAACTTACGTCCTAATTGCAAGATCATTTTGGACCCTACATTGATCCTACTCTTCTTCGATCAAGCTCTAGCAAAAGTAAATACAGGATATAAGCCTACTCCATGGGACCGCACCAATACGGAATAAATACAAACCTCGAAATAAAAGACCATGTTGTACAAATCGAACATTCCATATCATATAGGCGGGGCTTTAACATTATTCAGCTAATTAATTTAATCAATTTGTTACGTAATAAGGAAGCAACACTTGCCGCACAAATTATGCTTGATATCTTTCATAAAGATTAGCACAGAGTTTAGTTTATTCAACGGGTAATAGTAGGTTTGAATTACCTATAAATAATTATGAAGTAGGTCTAGTATTTTACACTGTACGTGGTACAAAGTTAAAGCTGCAGCGGTCATGTTTGGGGTTCACGACTTGAACACGTCCCCCCCCCGAATTATTCCACATAAATTTCGTCGAGGGTAACAATGATGATCTGAACGAAGCCGATAATTTAAGACCGTTTACGTACATGGTTTACAATATCGTTATCGGATTTAGTTCATTTGTATTGGCAATATCGGCCAACACTATTAATAGGCTAATGTTATCTGATGCCTAGCTAGCCTAACGTTATGCTGTACTGCCAGCAGTAACATTAGGCCTTTGTGGGTACAGATACACTTGTCTGTTGTTGCCAATGCATAACGTTATACTCGGCTTAAGAAATTGGCGAGTGAATTTTACAATTTGGCGAGTAGATTTTTAAAATTAAAATTAAAATGTCAAGGCCTGCTGTGCACCTTAGAAACAGTTCCCACTTTCCGCTCAGGGACGAGGAGTGGGTTCCCTTTTGTCTGTTCATGTATGTTGGGACCACGGCCATATTGTCTGTCAATATGGTAACCATATTCCCTTGTAGATACGGGTGGAACTGCGAGTCCATATACTATGGCTGAATATTGAGGAATAAGCCCATCAGGGGCTTATTAGTTAACTTCCTTTCTTCATTCAAGGCAGGTTAGATGATGCTTGTGTGGCTACAGAGTTAGGGAGTACAGTACACTAAATGCTTACCAAATCAGACTAACATGGAAGTTGCAAGGAGATAGATAAATGCAGGGTAACTACAACATACTAGGTTAGATGATGCTTGTCCGGCTCTGGAGATATGGAGTTCAGTGCTAAAAGCTTACCAAATCACAATAACATAACTGTGAGGTAAGTATAGAGTGCTGTGAATACCTATATAGATCAAATGAAGTCACTGTAGCATCAATGTAGTTACAATTACTGACATCATTTGACATACCTTTCATGAAGATTAGATTGTCAGCCGTAAGGTTAGAGTTACATCCTTAATTAATACAAATGAAGCTCCTTCCTTTTCTTTTACTAATAGTGAAGTCAAAGATAACGAGGCATTGTAAAGGTTTTCATGTTTTGATCTGTGAAAATTGGAACAAATTGCATGTCATGGGAGAGCAAGAGCTAACTAGAATCCTGGTTAAACAGTAGTATCTGTTCTGCCGAATTTCATATTCCTGGTTACTTGGTGTATAGGCAGGATAGGATAAATACGTGTAGAGGAATGGAGGGTGGAGCCCTTCTGCATGAATTCAAACATTGAAAATTCATTGAAAATTCTTATCTCCAAGGAAGTTTCACAAATTCGATTGGTGTATACCCAACAAGGGCCAAGTCTGGCTTAGTTGCTGGTATTGTTGACAGGTCACTCAATAGTTCTTTGAGAATGATTCACTTTTGTTGAATATATTGCAGGGGGTGTCTGGTAGGGCTGTTGTTATTATTGGAGGTTTTAATTTACCTAACATATCTTGGTCCAAGGGGATTAGTGGTAGAAAAGGTTCAGGGTTCTTTGACCTCTTGGAACAACAATCTGGAGGATATTGCAAGTTTGAATATTGGTCATTGTAAATCTAGTGTGAGTGATGTGGTGTTTCTGATATAGATCAAAGGAAGCTTCTTGGCTTGAAGTAGGGCAAGGCGCCTGGTCCTGATGCTGTGTATTCCTTCATTTTGAAAAGGTTTGCAGCTTTACTTCGTTGTCTGCTGTCCATGATTTTCAACAAGTTTATGCAAGAGGGTGTTTTTTCCCAATGAGTGGAAGTGTGCAAATGTTTCAGCTATTTTCAAAAAGGTAACCATTGTCTTCCTTGTACCTATAGGCCAGTTAGCCTTACAAGTATTGTCTGCAAAGGCATGCTGTGATGCAGTATTTTGATGTATGTTTCTTATTGGAACATTCTCAGCATAGTTTTAGTTCGAGAAGATCCTGTTTGACAAATCTTGTGGAATTTTTGGAGGATGTTACTAGTTCCATGGACAGTGGTAAGCCGGTAAATGTTATTTTCTTAGATATCCTGAAAGGTTTTGATAAGGTTCCTCACAAACAATTTTTACAGCTGAATGGTCTTGGTATTCATGGTCAGTTTCTGGACTGGAATCAGGATTGGTTATGTCACAGAAAGCAGGGAGTAGTTGTTAGTGGTTGCACCTCTGCTTGGGCTGATGTTTCTAGTGGGGTGCCGCAGGATTAGGTGATTGGTCGATTGATATTTCTTGCTGATTATGGATGACGCAGTTCATTCCATCTGTTAAGAAATTTGCTGATGATACTAAGTTCTACAGAGAGGTTTTCACAGAGGAAGATGCCATAAGTGACATTGATAGGGTTTATAAGTGGTTGGATGATGGGCAAATGCTTTCTAATGTTGGTATCTGTAAGGCCATGTATATTGGTCATAGGAATCCTAATGTTAATTATAATCTTGATGGTAAGAATCTGCAGGAAGTTTAGGTTGAAAAAGATGTTGGGGTCATCATAGAATATTCTGCAAAGCCTTCTAAGGCAGTGTGCTTTAAGCAGCTAGGAAGGGTAACTGGATTTTAGGAATGATTAGGCACAACTTAAGTTTAGTCATAAGGATATAGTGGTTAGGCTCTATAAGTACTTGGTTAGGCCTCAAGTATGCTGTGCAGGCATGGAATCCATACTTTCAACGATAGGCAGTTATCAGAAAAAATTCAGATATGTTCAGGTTCAACTTAGCTTGATATTATTTTTAATAGTTCCGAGTCGAGAAGCACTAGAGGTCACTTTTTTCAAGCTTCAGCGATGTAGGTTAGATGTTAGATGCTAATCTCTTCTCACAGAGAGTTGTGGAATAGTGGAATAGTAAGCCTGATTTGGTCGTAATGACTAAGTGTCAATGCCATTAAAAATGCTCTTGATAGGCACTTCTTCCTGGGTGTAAGACTTTGGGGTTTTGGACCTTGGCTTTCAGTCTCTTTGAGGACACTTGTCATTCCTGACCATTTGCTTAAATACTGAACGAAACTACAAGCTGCATTGTTTTATATTGACTAGAGTATTATTCAAAGTAAAAGGCATGAGGAGTAACCTACAAGGTGCATCTGTCTTCATTGTTTTCGGGGATTACTCCAACAGTCCGTGAAGATCATATCCATAACTCTCACAAACCCTAACAAATGATGGATATATCTGGATAGGTCAATGTGAGTGTCGTCCTTACCTCTTCAGCTTTCTCATGGAATACAACCGACATGGCTAGTAAACTACTCCGTTCTTCTAGTGCTAGAGCAAATCCCTGCCACTCTTGGTTCAGCTGGAGTGAAAGCTGATCAATAGTATCCGATGCAAAATGTCCACTTTTAAGTAATCTATTAGCTGCATCTAAAATACGATGGACATGTACATACATGCTCTATAAAAGAGAAAAAGAAGAAAAGAAAATCATAAGGTTCAAAATAAGCACCTGCATTCCTGCAACTGCAACTCCAATGTAGTAAATTTCCCAAAACTTTTCACTAGATTTTACTAACTTATATACTTACCCATCTCTTACATCTACCATGTAGTGCCCTCTACTTCTAATTTTACTGTAGCACCTTGAACACCACTTCTTGGAGGCGCTCTCATCATAACTTGATGAGCCCGCAGCAGTAGTAGCAGAGGGGTGTAGAACCTCCTGATCAGGTACTATAGTCAGGAGGTATGAACTCACTTCTTCAATGCAGGCTTGAAGAAACTATCATCACTCTGAAATTCTCATCCAGAGCACCAGACCAACCTTCGTGGAGGGACCTTCGTGGAAGGAACTAAGAAGAGGAGGCTGATTGAATTTGATGAGTACAAGCTGAAACAGACCAAGAAGGCAAAAGCTTCTGTACATGCAGTCTGGAATTAGCCATTCCTTTGAATAAAGGACCCACAATTTGGTTCCCCTATCGTCGAACCATTGGCAAAGCCTGTATGAACAGACTAAAATGGCAGATCTATAATTCTTAATAGTAGAAACCTGCTATCCCTTGTCAAAGAGGGATCTGAGGAAGGCAGAAACTAACAGGTTGTTGCTGAATAGGAATTGTTTTGTGGTCTGCACACCACATCCTTTGCCAAATGTGGATCGTTCGGATGGTTGAAGGTAGTCTGCTGCCAGATTTGTCATGTCCTCCTGTAGTCCTCTCGCATTGAGACTATACCTGACAGTCTCCAAGCAGAAAGACGAATGTCCTGAACTGCTGGTTGCTCACCGGAGGGAGAAGATTGAGAAGATTCAGCAGAACCAGGAATCAGGGCTTCCAGGTCCATAGCGGGGAAATCAGGAGCATTCTGAGACTGGAAGATTCTATCTTCCACATGACTCTATGGATATAGCAGAAGGAGGGGGGGGGAAGATTATGCGAACAGGAAGAAGGCTGAGCGAACGAAGGGGACCTCCTCCAGAGTTGCCCTTGATATTGTCCCTTTCCACAAAGGGGTGGTTACCCTCAACTTTGGCAGGTTCCTGTAGGACTGGCGTTACTCATCCTAGAACTCCTGTTGGAGGGTGGGATGATAACTCCACATCGTAACCCTGCCTGATCAGTTGGAGAACTCAGAGGTCCAGGATCACCCGAAGTCACCCGTTTACAAAGTATTTCAATCTCCCCTAGTCCCTAGACTTGGCTTCCAAGGCACCAGTTTGGTCGTAGGAAACCTTTCTGTACGTCACTCATGTAAAAGAAGCATCTTCTCGCTCCGACCCCTTTGTACACTGGGTGGACCTTGTTTGTACTGTGCCTCAGGCACGTGTTGAGCATGGTCATGACACTTATCAATGTCTCCGAGGGAGACACCTCCACCTCCTGTCCATGGGAACGTGGCGCAGAACAGTCTTCTCGGCTTGGGTTCGAAGGTTGTTTGTTCCGCTGAAATCTGCCGTGAAGGCCTCTCATTGAATTTAGAATGGTAAGCAAACAGGTCTGGTCCCATCACTGGCAGATCTCGAAAGCTGGAGTCAAGGATGTTCTGCCTCCTGACATTAGTTGTGTACAGGGTCACGCTATCAACTGATCATAAGTAAGCCTAGCAAGTGGACCTCAGAGGAGCAGTAGTAGGCCAACCTCCTTGGAAGAGGTCTCGTTTGGAAGTTCTCTTTTTCTTTTTGTGGTAAAAATTGCAATGATCATAATAACTACGCTCTCAACCTATAATTTGGTCGGTTTTTCCTGGTATAACTTATATTACAAAATACCTACAATTTGCATCTTCACCCCCACGATTTAATGTACATGTCTCAAAGATCATGACAGTACTAAGTCATGTGTTGTGAATAACAAGCTGACGCAAAACTGGTTAGAGATATGGGACTGCACATGCATGAGCGCTAATTGAAATCTCAACGACAGTGATTGTTTTGTTTACTGTATATGACCAACGTCACAAACAAATCTACAGTGTCAGGTGTAGTACTCTATCTAGCTTTACTACTCTACTTTCACAGATATATTTCATTGTCTTTAAAGTAGAATCATTTGTAATAATATTTTCCAGGCATCCATACTATAATATTGCACATCCGACATATGACACTATATGTAACAAAGGGTTATTAGCAAATGATAACAACCTTGTCCATTGGGCTTTCGGGCATTTTCAACAATCTTTACAACCTTGGAATATCAACATGTGATCCAAGGAAACTTCTTTGACTAGTGGATTAATTGGAGCATTATGCTATAGAATTTTGTATTTGACTAATGGATCCATTGTAGCCTTATACCAGGGGTTCCCAACCTTTTTCTACAGGGGTACCATTTCACAATTTCGTGGTGCAATATTCAACTATAATAGTGTTTATGCGTTAACATACCTGCGTTACTGTTAAATGTCCACTCGTACTCCAGTGGACTGACACGACTTACAGTTTTACACACACGGCCTACACTACAGTGCACAAAATTAAGTAGAGGGAGAATAAAAACATTAGGGCAACCTTCCCCTTAGAGCGAAGCAGCAAAATCAGTGTTTATCTACTGTTTACTTCATGTTGATTCAAGATTAAATTCTGACCAGCCCTATT
>JAODAG010119827.1:0-15277 GCA_027574785.1 Orphnurgus asper
ATTGGCATATATAGGCCTATATAGGCCTATATATATATATATAGGCCTATATATATATATATATTCATTTTTATCACATATTATTCATTTTTCTTGCTTGTTTCATAAATTATTCTGCATCGCCAGATAAACTGTTGAAGTACTCCAACCTTAACCTTCTTTCATTCGGTTTTGCTATCACGTAAAACCTTCCAATGCGTCCCATGAACCGAGAAAGACTTGTACGAGCTCCACCGAGGATGATTTAGACAGATCATGGTGTATTCGACTAGAAGCGACGGATGCTACATTCTCGCTCAGTTTCGGCGGCTGCAACCGGTTAACGACTATACTGGGGCTGTCCTCCGAAAGCGTTATACATTACGTAGCACTACACCACTCTCCCAGTTATCTCCCATGTATTTACAGGTTCGATCGAAATAGGATAGGGAGTGGGATGCGGCCAGTGCCACCATCACTGAGTTCCCGTGTTCTTTCTCGGGTGACTTTCCTTATAAAAGTATAACTTGGGTTCATGCTGCTCGGTCTGTTGGGCTATACGATCATATCTTCTCGTGTTTATGAGTGCGCTCGTCGTTGTGCGCGCAGGTGTTGTTCCACGCAAGGGTCATACGCATTATACCCTAGGATGAAGGCAAAGTGGATCAGCTGACGTGACGGGCATATTGGCGATGCATATGCTGCCGTCTGATTGGTTTTCGTGAGCATGTTCTGTCTTGGTTGACTTTTCTTGGTTCATGCATCCCCTTCTTTGGATCAACTTGAAGAGTATCTCATATATGGAGATGGTTTCCTTGACACTACTTCCAATCCATATCTGTTGTTACGACCCCGCTGAACGAACAATATATCCGCTGAACGAACAATATATCCCCCTCTCTTGAATGCATTTACACGAGAGCGTGAAAAGTTATCAATCATTATATTTTATGTATTTATACCGCCAACCAAGCTGTATAAGGTAAACATTACGACATGCCGAAAACACAAGATGAGTCCAAGAGGAAGAAACATTTTGCACAAACGGATTTACATCTTCTGTCATATTCTCGGAGTTGCTAATAATATGTATATACTGTAACACGACCTAGGACAATTAAAGGGTTTTAACTGGGTTTTACTTACCTCCCTTCTATTTCTGTCAGCGCGTCTCTGACAAAAAGGCAGTCCGTTACTTTTACGAATTTATGACTAGATGTCCGGCTATGCGGAGGTGGTCCGTAAATATTAATGTACCTGTAGATTAATTTATTTATGTTCATTTCTAGTACGTTGTATGCATTGCTGCGAGGGGTCATCTGTCCTACCTTGTACCGCTTGAGCGAGATCGGCCTCGCAAAGTTCAGAGCCGTGCGAGAGGCGAGTGTCCTTCTCTTGAGACTAGCCCATTATTTTACGGGAGTGTAAATAAATTTATTTGTGAAGGCAGTGTGCTTTCACTACGGGGTGATAGTAGTGTTGGCAGTCGAAGATTAGCGAACACTGATTGGCTGTAGCATATCAGGGCAAGTCAACGTTTCCATACAGTCATTGTAATGCAGTTTGTAAGATGGGGAAATTATTGGGTTTGGTTTAAAAAGCATCGCAACGAACGCGGAAGGGTGGATTCGGAGGCTAGAATCGGAATAAGAATCGAGCGGCGAATTGCGTAGAATATATGAAGTCACAGAGAGAACCGGAAAGTGGAAATGGGGACCGGTAACAGCTGCAAAGTGCCCGACTGACAGCGCAGTGCCCGACCAGGAACGCAATGCCCGACTGGTGGCGCAGTGTATACCATGCGGGGATTACTGCAGCTCGCTTGCATTACAATCTTGTACCATAGTAGTTGTTAGTTCAATAAAACACTCGAGAAACATAATCATCACGGGGTTATCATACTTCCAGCTTGTTTGCGGTCCAGTCTAATCTTTTTCTGCTTTAATATCACTACTACGCCCCATTAGTTTATTCACCATCCGGTTGAGAGTTCATGAGAGGCACGTACAGCGGACCATTCCAGAGATGGGAACCATTCCACAACAGCAGAGTTTGGCGGCGTTACAGTACCTACCGATCATTTCTTTTCATGAATAGATCAAATCAATATAATTATTTCACCAAAGTTGCATATAGCTAAACTCTCGGCACAAACGATCTGTTTTCCCTCAGGCTTTCATCTACACCTTTGGAAGAGATTAATTTATAGAGATCGATCATCGCTCTTTGATAGATTTCCTGTCTTAGCTGGTTTAGAGCAGTTTCTCATGGATTATTCTCTGCATTTGTTCACATCCTTACATAATGAGTTCACACCTGGATATTATCCACTTGCACTTAAGATATCATAAATCCTTCTAGGTATCCTTCTAGGTATGTCGATGACAGCTTACCTGGAAATTACAGACCGCGCTATATAGGCCTATATATAAAATTTATTCCCTGCATCCCTTCTTCAGAGATTCTACGTACGTCTACGAATGAAACTAATGTTATTTGTCTTGTAATTACAAATTTGGCTTTAGAGAAGGCATGTTCGCGCTTGACTTGGAACTGATAAACATCTACATGCCGGTAACACCCGAATAAAGGTATAGCACGTGTACTACTGCATGAGATTAGTTCTGGAATAAAGCTTTCGACACAAGTTGATCGGTGTCAACCAAGCAAAATTGTCCTCAAATTGAATGGATGTCCATCACAAAAGCAATGTTTCTTCGTGTAGATGAAAAACATATATTGAACATTACGTTTGAAACCCAGACTCCTTAATTAACAGCTAAATAGCCACGAGAATGACCAGAAAATTTATTTTCCACGCAAGAGTGTTGTTAAGGACGGCATAGCCCTGACGGTGCAGTAGTTTATAAAGTACAGTTTGTAGTTGGATGTAATATGCAGTTATAAATCTGACGTACATATTTGTTTGATTTCTAATTTCCAAAAATGTGACGACTACCGTAGGCCTATTAAAATATGCTTAATTAAACAAAAGGATGCTATTGTAACAACTTAGTTATAGGTCTATGAATATTGAATTCATGTAATGGTGAGGCAGGGCGGGATGAGGCCTTAGGACAATTTCTGAATTTTTGTGGGAGACAATATCAGAAACTTCCGAAATATTTCACGGAAAATTGCAAATATCCAATTTTCGCGTTAAATTTTTCCAAACTTTTCCCCGAAATTTCTGCAAGAGGGAACTGCCCCATATAGCTACTCCACTTCCTCAGAGTCTTATCGGACCCATTAATCCATACCTGGGCGACATGCGCCCCCGTTTGAAGTTCTCATGCCACATAACATCGCGACGTTACAATAATTCTCACTAATTGCTAAGTTCATTTGGCTTGAAGCTCTAAACTGTTCCTTTAAAACGATAGACGTCTTCCTTTCGGGGCCTGTACTTATCTTAAGTATAATTATAGTTGTGTCCTTCAAATAAGTCGGTACATTTGTCAACATCCTGACGATTTATTATGCTGGGCAAAATCCACCCACGAAAGAACCTGGGCTCTGCCGAAAACCAAACAACGGCATCATTATGCTGCTGCACCAAACCGATCCCCCTTCCCAGCCACAATCCTATTTAGATCGGCCTGTTAACGACTGAGACCATTGAGCGAGTGTTCATAGTGTCGCGTAATGTGTCGCCCAACGACTCTGAGGACCCCAGCCATTAACCGGCGGATAATTATTCATATTTATATGCTCGGCATATATATATAATCATTTTAAAGTCTGGCAACTTTAGTACTACGAACCCGATCTGTCAGAGCTGTTCTCTAATCGTTGTATAAGATAAGATTTGGCTGAAACTGTCACAGTCCGTTGACGAAGTAGCGCGCGTAATGCTTCTGGAAAACCCATCGACGACAAATATGAAGGAACGAGCAGTTCTTGGACTATCAGAAAATTATTTAGTTTTGAAGCCTTGTAAAAAAAAACCCCATAATTATCAGACGCACTTGAAACACATTATACTCGGAAATTATACCCTTCTAAGAAAAGTGTAGGATGATTTATTTCATTGTCACTGCATTACAAGTCTGGCGGACTTTTTGTGAATTATCACAAAGGCATTTTTATAAAATTCAAAGACGAATAGTAATTTTTTTATCCCAATAGCAAATATATGAACAAAATCAAGCGTTTTGAGTTCTAGCAATGCGAAGAATAATGGATGTACGTGCTCATTCCGACTGAAAAGGGGCGTACAGATTATATATAGGCTATATTTGAAGCGTTTCTGTCTGCAATGACTTACCTCCTTAATTATAAGCTTGAAACTTTTCGTCTTGCTTTCCATTGGCCAGATTTCGTCTTGTTATGGTGGAGTTACCTTCCGAGTCGGTGGGCAAGTCTCATCTATCTGCTGAATCTATGATTTTATGCTCTATGATGCTCTATGACTAATCAATTTCATGCTGTAGTATATCTAGTAATACGATGACTTTCCAATCAAACTTTTCACTTTTTTTTCAAACAACAAACTGAAATTTAAACTTATTAGATCAGATATATAATATTTAATGTTCAAGGAGATGTGACACATTTAATGACGTTTCAGTATATAATGAACTTGATATAACCGCCATTTAATCAGATCATAACCCAAGGGATACCTTGAAATCCCACACATGTTTTAATTCCTATCATATGTGCAATTATTTGCTTATGCGCAGGTGAGCATAGTGTGATATAACTCGACACCGATGCTAGTAATTCATTTTTTTCACGGGCTTCTGACGTCTTCCCTGTGGGAATGTCTTCTTTCGATTAATGTCAGCGTTTACTGCAACCTGTGAAACAGATTACGTCTAACCCGGTTACATCGGGGGGAAAATAAATAAATTACATTGTAGTTAATGAAGAGATGTATGATAAGATCAAGTAAACGTATAATAAGTTGCAGTCCAATTGACAACGCCCCGAATGAATTTTCGTGGTCACCGTACTGGCCCAACTTAGCGCAACGCTCATGAGGCTGGGTGGTGGATAGCTAGATCGTTTAAAAGAATCATTAATTGTCTGTTATTAAAAAATATATCATACTGTTTGTACAAAACATCGATGGATAATTATAGCCGATATTTCGCTTATGAATTTCTGCGCGCTTCAACGTTCAAGACAATCTGAAAAGGTGCCATTTCATATGTTTTCCACGAAGAGTAGGAAAGGCAGTTGCGTAGGGGATGGGGAGGGGATATGGAGGAGAAAACCTTCCCCTAGAAAATATTTCTGCACCTCTAGATCTTGTGCCCCTCTGAAAACAAGAATAGATTGGACATTGAGGATTTGAATATGAAAAAAATCATCTACATCTACAAGTTAACCTTTTATGCAAAACACAATGGCGACTGCATGGCACTGCGGTCCCTTAGGCACAAGGCAATGAAAATAGCTTGATCGTGTACCCTCTGCAAAATACCGATATCCACTACCGTAGTGCCACCGCACTACCATGGCTACGCCACTCACGGCATTGCATTATCCCCGTATTCCTACTTATCTTGAAAGGAGTTAGTAACATATGGCAGATCATTGTGTTTATGAGTAAGGTCGTGTAATTACGCCCTTTTAACATTTACTTAATGAATATATATTATTGGTTTAATGTTAATACATTACACATATCATATATTTCTGGTATTGTATGATGCAATTTTCATGTATGCTACACATGTTGTATTTGTATCATACCGGTGCATCATTTTGGTCTAAATTTAATTGCTCTAATCTGAAAAATAATCAAATGGATGCAAATGTGTACGACAAGTTTATTCACATGCAGTTTGTTTTTTGCATTAGATGATAGATAAAGGTTGGCTTTGTCAAATAATTTCAATTATTCTTAGAGACTAATTTCTTTAAACTCACCAAATTTACTGAATTCACTCTGTTGTAAGAATAAAATAAAAGCTTTATTCCAGAGTCAAGGGAGAAATCATTGGTTGGATTTCCATTGGTACTTTGGATCTTATTTAAAGGGAGTATGTCCCATACTACTATAGTCCTCCTTTATATGGTATCTGTAACTGATGAGGGACGGTTGTGTAACTCGTGATAGATTTTTTTTTACAGACCATAATACGGTATCCCCCAGATTGGAATGTCAAATTTTCACGTTCGAGTCAACATTTCACAGCCATGTAATGAGTGGTAACGTCGAAGTTTATTTGAACTTTCTGCGCAGGAAATCGATCAGCAGACGACATTCGGACCGTATCCGGCGAAAACCCGCGCAACAACACGAGAGAAGGCGACACAGTCAATTTCGAGTGCAAAATTTTTAATATCAACGATAGTATTGATTATCACATATCATGGTACCGGAATGGTAAGTATATCCCAAAAGTACATTTTTACTTGCTAATGCTCTCAATAATTCCGGTGCAATCACATTCAGCCTACCACTGTGACTTACCGTACGTTGATTCGCGACAGCGGCCAGTGTTTAGGAAAACGCCTAGCTTTTTGTATACTTTATTTTAAACCGACGTTAATAGTATGATTATATAGAGAAATTCCATTCATGTCATAATTTTTTTTTCATGTCATAATGCGGTGAACGTGTTGGACACCAATGATGAAACCAGAATGCAGAACTGCATTGAGATTCCGATGCCCTTATCTACAAGATGATTTCATAATGCATATTAACCTACAACATTCGCTTTTATGAACGAACCTCTTCAAACTATATATAGTTCAATTGACCCTATCACCCTATATATATAGTAGACCAAGTTCTGTGTATTTTGTTGCGAGGAGAAACCTCATGTGTAATGAATGATTCTATTCATTAGTTGAGTTTTGCTCTCCTTTTTCCTCGCTAATTATAATAACGAAATAGACAGGAAAATCCTAGTTTTTCACAGCCTTTAAACCCCCAAAGGATTCCTCCTTCCAAGAGGTTACCAGATCTAGTATAACGTTCACAACTAACCCCTCCTCCTCCTCCTCCTCTCTCTATTTCCCTCGCTCTCCTTGATTCTGAATGATTGTAACTTATTTTCCGTCAGTATTTGTTTTCCTTTTTATTTTCAGGGGACGTTCTATACGTTGAAGAGAAGCTAGTCCCGCCGATGTTCAAGAACGAGTCTCGGAGGTACCACGCGCAGGTCGTGGGCAACGACACTCACCTTCTGACCATATCGGACGTAACGCGATACACGGACGACGGGGTTTACGTCTGCCAGTTCAACATCGGGGGAACCGTGGGACTGGAGCACTTCTTTCACTTAAATATCATGTGTGAGTTCTATCTTTCTTTCGCTTTATTTATTTTATTTTATTTATTTTATTTATTTATAGGCGTGGCATTCCACACCGGACGTGACGTAACGTCGGTGCGCTTCAAATACAGGGTTAGACGTCTGCTTGGCTTTTAATCGAGTTGGAATTTACAAAGAGGAACACGCTTAATTTCATTGTGACCAACACATGTTGATTAAGTCTAACACATGTTACGTCCCTTAATTGCTTGTGGTGTATCGGCAGTCGGTTCGAAATAGGGTCGAGTTTTAGTTTATTATATTTTTGATTTGATTATTTTGAGTATTTGTTATATATATTTAAGCAAATGTACCAACTAGTCGTGCCGTCTTTCCAGCGTTTCAATGTTAATTGTAATATACAAGGTGATAGTGACGGCACCATAATATCCTGATCTGCTCTGTGCAGTACGGTATGTCGGGAGCTCATACGACCAACCCCTCCCCTACCGTCAGTACATTTGGGAAATAACTTTGTTTGTCAACTAACACTAAAATAAATCACCCAAACTAAAAGAAACCTAATTACCGTTTTGGCTATTTTCGCGACTTATACACGATGCTATACTATTTGTTCAGATGCTCCGGAGGTGTCCGGCATCTCGGTCGATGGAACCACGTCCAACCCACTGATTCACCAGCCGTTCGTCAACACCCTCGTCTATAACGAAACGCAGAACGCGATGTTAGTATGCAACGCGACCGGGAACCCACCGGCTGCGATCAACTGGACCCGGGAAGGAAGAAGCTTACCGAGCGAAAGAATAGAAGTCGGCGGTAATGCACTCATAGCCTATGTCCATATCCACCTCACAAATCGGGTACTGCCTCTTGTATTATCTATCATATGTATAG
Source organism: Orphnurgus asper (assembly GCA_027574785.1). Classification (NCBI taxonomy): domain Eukaryota; kingdom Metazoa; phylum Echinodermata; class Holothuroidea; order Elasipodida; family Deimatidae; genus Orphnurgus; species Orphnurgus asper. Next base: position 8,112 of record JAODAG010119827.1, read on the forward strand.
TCTTGATTATTGGACTGCTCAGGGAGAGACCCGTCACCACTGATTGGAACAGGGTGGGTTCTGAAGTTTGGTTATCGTCAAGATCCGAGCGTAACTCAAAGAAAAAAATTACTCAAATGATATAGACTTGTCCATATAGCAATATTGGTCATCGTAATTTTTTTAATTTTTAAATATGATTGAAATCACAACACCTCATTACCGGTAGCTTATATGTTACGAAAGATCTGAATGTTCCTACCAGAAGAGAGTAACCAATTGGCCAAAGTACAACCAAGCAATCTATAACATTGCACCAGTTAAGTTAAGCTTAAAACCAAAAAGCGGACACAAATATTATACGAGACAAAGCAAACGGACAAATACGGTAATTAAACAAAATAGAGAAACAACGAGGATCAATACGGAATCAAAGGGCAGACGACACCACATTTTAAACCTTATCGTCATTAACAGCAATATAGAGCAGGTTATTTCAACAATTTTCATGCTTACAGCTAAAGAATGGCGTATGAGTGAATTAGTGTGCAGTATACCGTGTACCGTATAGAACGCACAGATAACGAGGAGTCTTATACGTACGTTATTCTTTTTATATATCAACGAAACCAATGCTCCGTGTTGTTTTTCCATCACGGTATAATATGACCTTCTCATGGCTATATACATATCCATCTTTAGATTTGTTAGTGTCAAAAATGTCTGGTTTCTCGAAGCATCCTACTCGTCAAAACGCCACGATATGTAAGTTAGTCCGGGATATCGGATAGGGTACGCGACCGTCGTAGCTTGACAGATTTGTAGCCCGTCGTGTGGAAGATGAGAAGATGAAATGTATTCCTTAATGTTAACATGATCGGTGTGGATGGTGATTAAACTCAGTCAAATTGAACGTCTCTGTTCTTGTATGAACATGTAATTTCCTGTTAACCGGTGATAAATCGAGGTGGTTGACACGTTCTAGACTTACGTTTCCGTCTCCAAATGTAAAGGGGTTATTTCCTCCAAAAAAAAAAAGAGAGTGTCAAATATCGGTAATCTTGTATTATCCCAGTGAACGTGTGTAACGTCGGTCCATTCCTCAATGATTACAACAACTGTGGAGTTTTAAATCAGATGACTTGGAAATGGTTTGGAAAAGCATTTATGTGGTTGAAGTTATCGAATCGAGTACATTGTTGTGCTCATAGTGCTTGGTATTAGGCTAACAACCAAAACAAACTTGTGCTGAATCATTATTCAAGCTCAGCAGTACTAATTCTGGTTATGTATGATAGATTAAATTTCGGTATGGTATAATAATAATAACTTTAAACGGGAGTGAAATATAAACCCCCATTGATATATTTGCCGTAGAACAGAATACGATGTAGACTGAGGACTTTAATAAACAAATCAGGCAGATCTTATGAATAATTTGCATTCCTCTAACCTAACCCTAGCTTGAACCTTAGTTTTTAGAGTTTAATTAAAGTTTCATGCACTTTACAAATATACAGACTCATTTTGATTTCACTGTTATGAATTTAACAGACGTCCAAATCAACACATTATATTTTAATTAATACATTAAAACCATTATTTAGTTCATGTTTGTTCGTGATTTATTACTATGACTACAGAATACCAACAATAAAAAAAAGGACAGACCGTGTTTGTTGTGTCTCAAAATCGAGAAGAAACAATCCTCATATTGTAAAAACACAAAACCCCGTTCAATCTGGGTAAGATCGAAGCACAAGTTCGTCTCCGGGAAAACGGTAATCACCAAAACGATTTCCAGGAGGATTTATATACTCGGGTTAGTTTAAAATAATTGTGACAGTTATTCATTCTTTTTTAATTAAATTCCTTCGATACGAAATTACTACAAACAGTTGCAGCAAGCAATTTTTATAGCCTATACTTGGGAATATTTACTTTTAGATTATTTTGATGTCTTCAGGTTACTTCAGTGTAATTAATGTTTTTCGTTTACCTCTTTCAGATAAGGTAATCGTCATCAAGAATCTGTCCCGGGGTGACGCCGGCAGGTACAGGTGCCACGCGTACAACGGACTGGGTTCAGCATCGTCAAATTGGGTGGATTTCATAGTCCAGTGTAAGTCTTGCTCTATGTACACAACACCGATCCAGGGATACCGCTGCCTTCAGTGCAGCGACATCGCCCAGAGTTTGTAACCAAAAAATAATGGGAGGGAGTTGCTTGAGAGGTGCACAGAGATAATTTGAACAAATCATTGTAGACGGTTACTGAACTGTTCCGAAGGAGACATGGATTGCCATTTTAAGAAATACGGTAGGTCATTTCTGTATGCGAACTGAATGTCACCGAAAGGGAAAATTTTAAGGAAAATATCACCATTACCGAGGTATGAATTATCTGGCATACGGTACTCTTAAAGATGGACAGTGTCCGCCGGCCCACATTTAACTTGGCTATTAAGTCGTCTAAAAAGGTCGCCGATAGTTCTCTCGACGGGAATTTCTCACCACCGAGTTGGGTATGGACATCAACAGTATTCAGGTTGTATTGCCTATAGGCCTACAGATTGTAAACTACAAATTGTAGGAAGGCCACATTAAGAGGAACCACTAAATTGCCAAAATGGTATCAGTATTCGACCATGTAAGCGACCTATTTAGCCTAGTCTTTTCAACAATTGGGTCGAACACTGTGTTACTTTAATCTTAACGGTGAAAGATTATATGTCTCGTTATAATAACAACTGGTTTTCATCTCACGTCAACGTTAATCACAGTGCCTGCCCCGTGGTTTATCCCGCGATTATTCTAGCATGCATGATTGACTTCCGATTTGAAAGATAATTAGTTTGATGTGTAACGCTTATATCTATAGCATAACTAAGTTTGAAAACCATAGACGCAAGGACGACTTCATTATTTAATTTAACTCTCGTCCCGGTATGAGGAATTAATATACCCGGAGTGCTTAATTTGTATTTGGTTCGAAAATATCAATTCGTCACGCTCCGAGAGCAATCGTCAGATCGAGACTCGTTCCGGCATATTTCCATAGCCTATTAGTCTTACATATGATAGTACTGGAGTAAATGGTTACGTCGGGTTAAAATTGTTTCATCCAATTCATGGTTGCTCGCAGAATTTCTAATAACACTCTTACTATAAGTGTATCACTGGCAAATGCATGCAGGTGACCAGTTAACAAGTACAAATAACAGTTGGTTCAAATGCGCTAGTTTTTGCTAGAGAAATTAAACTCTAAGCTGCCTCAAGGAAGGAACTGGCGATAGTTTGCCATTTCTCGTTCAGACCCTCCCGTCATGGTCATTCCGAACGGACACGAGACTGGCGAGAAGGCCGAGTTCATCGTACTGGATTGCTACGCGTACGCCCAACCTCCGGCGACCAAGCAGTGGCTGAAAGATGGTCGAGTCGTCCAGGTTGGGAGGAACCAAAACCGTATTTTTATCGCTGAATTTGATAACTCCACAAAGTAAGCGAACACCCCCCCCCCCGGCCGCTCCGATCCTTTAATGTCAATACATTCTTTGTTAATACACTTTGTCAGAAAGCGATACCAAATAAAATTAACGGGATGAGGGTATTTAATTAACGATATGTATATGCAGCCTTCAACTGGATAAATGCATTGACTGAATAGCAACAGAAAATTATAGCGTCTTTGTTTACACCTCATCGATCAAGGGCAATGGGATAGAGGGGGAAGGGGATGTGATGAATGTAACCTTGAAATTGTTCGTACCTCTAGATGGATTCATTGCAAGCGTTACCTCAATTCCCCATTTTTTCGCCTCAAATCACCCCCAGAGAATAAATAAACATTTGGCGAAGACAATGTTCCATTCCACTACTGGTACACCCGCCAATTCAGTTCCATCCCTACCATTTAGGCTAAGCAAGATATGAAAAAATACGGGTCAACCCTAAACAAATTGTAATACAAACCAATCCACCTGAATTTGCTTTGGAATAGCTTAAACAGTAACATATTAAAAGTTTACCAAAATCAACGTAGTGGATCAATGCTAATTTGCATAAATTCAAAATGGCCGCCATTCATATTTTGGCCTGTATATCTGTAATTCTTTGTCTATATCCATGTTTTTAAGATCAAGGAATACAATGATAACAATATTTATAACTTTGTATATATTGGTTTCACCTAATTTGCATAAATTCAAAATGGCCGCCATTTGAACCTATGTTTGCCTATATCGCTGGATCTGAGACGATGAGAGATTCAATTCTGATGTCTATACCCATGTTTTAAAGGTCAAAGAATACAATGAATATATGCAATCAACACAGTCGTGCACATACTCAGCGGAAAAGCAATTTCCAGAGCCATATGTGCGCACCTACTTGTAGTAGGAGTCCTTCATGCTATGCTAGTGTCACATGTATTCGGCATTTCACCACTGTATGCTATACAACAGACCGGAAAGATGATGGAACCGTTTCTGAAGACAAATCTGCAGACGAATCAACAGGTCAAAGTGATCAATCAACTGCTTTGGAACCAGTGCTAGGCACCGACGAGGTGACAAGTGTATCAATTGCAGTTGTTGTTGTCCATCGAGGCAGTGACCAAGAAGATGACTCAACAACACAAGAATCTGATGACGATACCAGTGAAGTATAAAATGTGCTGCAAGTATCAGAAAACGTTGTTCCTCCAGATTCTGATGGACAAGAAACAAGTACTCCCCTGGAGTCATCACATGAAACAGAAGAAACCACAGATGGAATTTCGACTAATGCTTCAACACCAGATATTATCATAGTTGCAGGTAGACTCTATGATGATTTGATGGCTGGATTTATCACTATCGAGAGTTTGTATGGCTTACAGGTCCTCCAAGACATTAATCAAAAACTGAAAGCAGCAAAAGACGCAATGCAGACTAAACGCACTGCAAAGTTGTGGCAACAGTACATGTAAATGGTATCTATTCTGCAGTTACGGGTAGCTGGGCCCTACATCTTAAGTCAATGCAAGATATGCTACCGTATCTAGCAGCAGGCCACACCAATTACACAAAATCTCTTCACATCTACCTGAGCACGATGGAAACTCTGGAGAAGCAACATCCAGAAGTTTATCAGCACTTCAACAATGGCTTCCATGTAGGTCGACGGTCAGATCGATACTGGGCTGGGCTCTCCGAGGACTTGCTAATAGAACAAGTGTTAATGAGAAGTCTTAAAACCACTGGTGGACTAACACGAGGCTGCGGAATAACAGAAATACAACGTTCGGTATGGTTGTTGTCTTCTAAGGCCTGCTCAGAGGTCAACTTGGCTAGGCAGGACTTGACATCGGTGAGTATATGACTAGTGAGCAGCGCACCGAAATGACAGAGGAAAATAAGAATAGGAATCACAGCACAGGGATATATCAGAGCCAAGGCAGAATAAGGACATGGCAGACACAAGAGAGCTTTGATGACAAAAGAGGGAATGATCCAAATAGATCCTCAGCTGCTCTTTCAGAGACTGGTATCGTTGGGGACTCGTCAAGAGTGCCTGTTAGAGGCAGCTATTCTCCCGCACTCTTTGAGAACAAGTACACACCACGACTGGCAAATAAAGCGCAACTGGCTGATGCACTATGGGAATTGATGCCTCCAGGAATATCTGTACCGCCAAATGAAGTTCAGTATGTGCTAGACGGGGTGCATTACTTTATAGAATCATATGGATCAGAGGGTCAACTTATGATGAGATATGTGAGCAGTATGGACACCATTGAAAACCAATTGTGTTTTTTGATGGTTATCTCAGTGGGCCCAGTACAAAGGATGCAACACAGCAACGGAGGGCGGGAATGGGTGTTGGAGTACCTGTGCAAGTTTCTGGATCAATGGTGTTCAATGGAAAGAAGCAAGACTTCTTGTCCAACAAGGATAACAAACAAAAGTTCTTTAACATACTGGGTGAACACTTGTGACGACATGGATGCTGCACATACCATGCCACGGCAGATGCAGACCTATTAATTGTGCAATCTGCCATTAACTCCGCTGAAAGAACAGTTGACCGAGTGGTCGCTGATGACACTGACATTCTTGTGTTGCTCTGTTACCACACGAAGATCACGACAAGAAATCTGTACCTCCGACCAGAACCTCGACATGGAGCTAAGAAACTGCCAAGATGTTGGAACATTGCTGTTCTTAAGTTCAAGTTGAGCCCACAAGTGGGTGGTACCATGCTATTTGTGCACGCATTCCTCGGTTGTGATACGACGTCACACAAACATGGCTTTGGGAAAGCAGTACGGTAGCCCTCAAGATGATTCGCACCAATACAGACTTCCAAGAACAAGCCAAGATCATTGGAAATCCAAATAGTACAGAGGCAGACATATCCACAGGAGAAAAAGCAATCGTCCTCTTATACAAAGGGCAATCAGATGACAAGCTGGATTATCTTCGCCTGCAACGCTTCCAACAGAAGGTGAGCACCAGCACAACCTGTGTGAAACCAGAGGGTCTCCCGCCAACCTCGGCATCTGCTAGATATCACAGAACGAGAGTATAATACTTCCAAGTTCAGCAGTGGATGGGGAATCAAATGCAGCCGGTAGAGTGGGGGGTGGTGTGAGAAAGGTGGACAGTACATCCCAGTTCTTACGGACAAAGCAGCTTCCCCCCAGAACCTCCTGAAGATAGTGAGATGTAACTGCAAAACAGGTTGTAGCAACAGACAATGTACCTGCAAGGCTAATGGTCTGGAGTGCACCAATGGATGTGGAGTGTGCAGAGGTGTATGCATTATCGTCAGTGCAATTATTGAATAAACTGAAGAAGATACTGATGTCTAGAACATGGATTCTGAACAATTCTTTGATCTTGTGATACACGGTAAATGTAGTTTTGAATGGCCGCCATTTTGAATTTATGCAATTTAGGTATGAAATAATGGCCCACTGTTATACATTTTATCACAAGTGTATTCTTTGACCTTTAAAACTTTGGTATAGACATCAGAATTAAATCTCTCATCGTCTCAGATCCTGCGATATAGGCAAAAATAGGTTCAAATGGCGGCCATTTTGAATTTATGCAAATTAGGTGCAATCAATATATACAAAGTTATAAATATTGTTATCATTGTATTCCTTGATCTTAAAAACATGGGTATAGACAAAGAATTAG
>JAODAG010119938.1:0-15276 GCA_027574785.1 Orphnurgus asper
CCCCCTCCCATCCACCCAGTCTACTCAAAATCACCACCAGAGTAATAAGGTATAGTAAGCATATACAAGGTAACTAACTGTTAATGTGTATACAAGGTAACTGTCAATGCCTATCTATATACAGGGTAACTGTCAATCCATCAGTATGGAAGTTATTATGTAACTAATCCAGTCTCATATTGGTGGTTTAAAACCAGTTGCTTTGAATTGACAAAATTGTTGTTATCATTGCATGTTAAGCATACAACATCTGTATTAGAAGTTCCTACCTACAACTCACACCAGCGGAAAATCTTTCTCACCTAAGCAAAGAGTATAGAGCTGTTATGTAACAATTCAAAGGTCAAGGTGGATGTGGGTTACCATGAAATGTTTATACTACAACATTGATCTCGCACTTCGGAACAGATCCTCTGCTTTGCCGGCACTTAAAGTTGGAGGTTCTGATCTGGATCTGATCCAGATCAGACCAGCATTATTTACATTAATATTGTGACCTTGATCCAGATCAGATCTGGATCTACTGTAATGTTACAGCACCCTAGCAGTGGAAATTTGGAAGATCTTAGAATATTCATTCAAATTAAAGTAGTAGGCCTCCACAGATTCTGTAAAATGTGATGGTTTTCACTTTTCGTGTGCACTTAGTCCAATAATTGAATAGTTCACAGCATTACCATTTTAAACATCATTCTTTTGTCAACGAAAGCAGCAGCACCTCCCCGCATTTCCCTGATTGAACCATCCCTGTCCTAAAGCCTGCTCTCCCCTGGAAATACTTAGTAATCAGACCTGTTTACTCTCAGGAATCTCTACATAATATTATGAACAGCCAGTTTTAATTCAAATAAGGATAATAAAATAAAAGCTTTCATTGAAAACCACACATATTATATCCTATGAATACATACACCAAGGGTGAACTTTATATCCTGCCTGTACCATAACTTCAAGATTGTAGGCACCTCAAATTCCCTTAAACTTATAGTTCACAACATCGTTGTTTACCCTTCTACAACAGTCACCCAGACAATCCTTGAAAAGTCTTCCCGAATCACATGCGTTTTAATTAAAAGCAGTTAACCAAAAAAACGGCCCCAGTGACGATTATTATACCGTCCTTTGTATTGAAACACACACACACACACACACATACAATGTATGCCAGTCCTTTTTTACCTTTGCAATGAATTCTTCTACCACTTAGAAAGAGGCAGCTGTATGCAAATTAGGCATGGATTATGAATAGTGGTGTCTGATGTGCTTGCTGAGCCTTGATAGGCCTTGCTGAAGCTATGGATTAAAATGGAAGAACTTTGACCCTTCGCTGCAACAGCTCCCCTTCCTTGAACTATTATAGCTGAGATTAGATGAGCTGTATTCAACGCCCAGGCTACTGATGCTTTCTGTAGCAGCCAACCTGCTATTGTTGTGGTAGCGGGGAGGTAGATAAGAGGAAGAACATAAGGATCAACTGGGGTGGTGTTTCAGATCTTGAATGGGGGGGGAGAGAGACAAGTTATATACATGGGAAGAAAAGAGGAGAAAATCAGTGGAACACAAAAGGGTGTCTGTGGACTGATAAACCCGAATGGAGTTGATTTAATATGGCTGAATTTTATATAGATACATTTACTATGCATACAATGCACTGGCATACACAGTTAGGCTAGATGGGTAGACCTGCTGAAATTTACTATGTATTTTTGTGAATTGTGGCATGCAAGTGAAAACTGGCTATATCTCTAAAATGCAGTATTAATTAATTAAGAGTATTTGTCTGTACGATAGCTATTACATTGCGTGTTTTAAAAACTTGCAATTCTTTTTGGTAGCTTAACAATAAATGTCATGTGCACCTGAAAAGAGGACCCTGCATTTTAAAATATTGATGCCACCATCTAGAGAATTACTACCGACACACACTTCAAAAACAGAAAAGATTAATGTGCCAACAGGTATACGTGTATATGCTATGACCACCTCAAAATATAATGTACAAGTGTATGTATAGGCTAGTATCTAAATATACATGTACATATAGTATATTTGAGGCAGCCTTACATAAAATACATGTGTATGTAATGGGATAGGCTACTATCACATGTACATCTATACAATGTATTTGAGGTAGTCAGTCGTACACGAAGCAATACCATAAATCATTACCAACTGCTAATTAAAATGACGTAGATGGTTTTAAGATTATTCAAAGTACACTTCTGGCTGCGTAGAGGGAAATAACCTTACTTAAGCTATTTAGCTACAATCAAACTGTTGCACAGCAGAATATATATACCACATAAAATCTTACAGATTTATTCCTGTGAGTATGCAGATTCCCTTAACAAATGGAGCTGTGTGATTACAGTAGAGAATATGTGCAGACTTCATCATCTCTGTTGTGCACCAACATCAAATTTACATCAAATCCTTAAATAAATTCAGACTAAAATTTTACACAAAACTCTCATTAATTTCATAGCTCTCTGAAAACAACTTCTGTTTTCCAATAGTATTCTGCACTCTCCAGGTTTTTTTTAAATTTTTTCAGTTTTGAAAACAAAAAGGTTTATTATTATTATTTTTATTTTGTTTTTTTTCCATATCTGCTTAATATTATCTCTATCAATAGATAAAAATTTATCCTCCACCGACAATGCCCAAACCTTCTTCCACCACTTGAAGTATGCTCTTCTATTGAAGAGTTAAAGAAACGCTGATCTTCTTCGCAATTATATTCCGATGAAGCTCAGCCCCAAACATGGCTTGCCCCTAAAACAAACACACCTCACACTTTGTATCCATGGTCAGCTATTGAAGGTTGGACAATTTGCAAAGATGCTTGGGGGGGGGGGCGGATTCTTGACATTATTTCTACTGCAGTAGCCGTCATTCTTTCAAAGTGGAACATTCTAGGAACAAAGAAATAAATACCAGTTGCCCTAACAGTGGACCTACTCCAATCCAGCAGTAAATTCTTGCAAGGAAGGAAGCTGGCTGTCAAACATTGCTCAGAATGACTGTTACGACTGTTATGACTGTTATATGCTTGAATCTGAAATAATGATCATGAATCTCTTCTTTAGCATATCGGTAGTTTATACCATAAACTACTATGCTTAATCAGCTGAAACGGGTTAAGATTAGATTTTAAATATCCAACTTTTAGTTTAAAACAGTGTCTGCTCTTGACAGAACCATTTTAAGGGAATCATTTTAAGAGTGTTGATACCATGCGGTCATACTGTACACAGGCTACTCATGGGCAAAGAGCTATACCATTAGTCCATGTAAGGTGTAAACAGTATGATAATGCTGGTAACAGGCATATTCTTGAGAGTTAAGGGGGAGGGTGGGAGGGCAAAAAAAACAGCATTCAACTCCCATTTTATTCCATTTTGTAAAACAACCTTCTTAAAATAACATTGCCCTTTCAACCATCCCACAAGAGTTCACGATGCAAAGACTATTCCAATCTTCCTGAAGTTTCTAACTGCTAACCTAATCTTATTCTACATACACCAAAATTGCAACACAGATGTGTCAGCTTGGCCAATAAAATAAAAAATAAAAACATTGAACCCATTATGCACACAACCTTGATTGTACTGACATCAGGATACCCCTGATAGTTGATACAAAATATAGAGAATGTTTTAACCATTATACCTATTCTTTCAGGAAGTTGTAATATTCCATGTCAGAGGTTCCTCTCTTAGCCCCCCCCCCCCCCATTTGATGAGAATCGCATTAGCCAGACAATAAGTGACGTCGCCAGCCATGTAGTAGGAACAGACTCGGTTAAGGGCATAAAAGCTAAATAACAATAATAGTGGTGATAATGATTGGCTTATACACTTGAAAATACAAACTAACACACTTAATATGGTTGCAGTGAAGTGACCATCAAAGCAAATCATGTGGCATCACCATAAAATACGACCTGTTCAAACGACGAAGTTATAATTTACCTCATTCCTAGATGGAGATTTAACTTCAGGATATGGGCGAGGTTATACCTTAATCCTCTTCGAAAAAGGATGTGTGTATAACAAATTTAAAAAAAAACACAAGGTCTGAAGAACCAGATAAAACCACTCAATAAAAAATAAAAACAATACAGCTGGAGTTGCTACATATTATAATCAAAGCTTGCTGCTAAAGTTGTGTTGTTCCAAAGGTAGTCGGCCACTACTCTGACAACGAGGAATTACTCCTAAACACTGTAAACGATCATTTACGCTCCATGAGCAGGTGGAATCTGAGAGTATACCAAGAGTAATACCAAGTTCTGCCAGTATTACCAACCGGCTACCTAGTATCACTTTATTCGGCATGCAGGGAGCTGCCCCTGCTCAATCTCGTGCTGCTACAGTTGTAAGTCCACGACCGGACGAAGTCTCGCTATTGAGACCTGCACGCATGTCCACTTGTCTGCACAGGCATCATGCGTGATCCATGTATCGCTCTACACTGGCGACCATCTTGTAATAAAGTAGTCTCGCCCCCAATGCATGTGCGCCCCATTCAATTCTATACGGACAACGTCACATAGTGCAGTGGCCATTCAGAGGTGGCACATTTTCAAATGTCTACCACGCTCAATTCATTTGAACTTGCACGTCATTCTACGACACAGATGAACACATACCAATCTCTACATATCAATCTCTATATACTGTAGGCTGCTTCACCATAGTTGAAGAAATTCTAATTTGGGAGGACAAGTCCAGATAACCTTTTCTACTGTAATGCAGTTCAAATAACTTACGTTGGCATTGGAAGGTCGTGATTGACCCTAAACCTGGCAGAGGAATGGTTAAGTTCTAGTCTACAGCGACAAATAAGAGAACTACATTGTCACTAGCTCAAGAACACTTGAGTTACGGTAATCTCAAATTTTCAAAGCTACCACACAAGTCTGGTAAGGTCACCTTGCAAGAGCGAACCTGCCAGTGAAGTAGCGCTGGCAACTATGCAGATTGCGGCCTGCGGTCACATTAATCAATTCAAAAGATCAGACCTTCGTGACCATTACGGAACTTCTAGCATATTTTGGAAGCAAGAAGTATTAAAGCCTGTTGACAATCAGAATTAGAACAAGGTTTTCCCTGGAGCAAAAAGTCTCCAAAAAAATTTAGTGCAAGGTGAGGGTCACAAAGAGAAGTTAGAGAGTGCTGTTAAAGTCCTTCCAAAATGGTTCCATATGGAAAAACATTAATCCAGTAAAAATCCCATGGAGGAGAATTACAGGGAAAACTAGCATGAGCTCTCTGGACAGCAGCAGATGATGTGACAGTTATTGAGAGTGGCTGTCATGATAGAATGTAGGAGGTCATAGGTCAAACATTCCCAAGTATGATGCTACATTGGTAGATGTCAGCAATTAGTATAATAGATGGGTAGGGTAGATAGAGCACCATCAAGTTGCAGAACCACCACAAGAGTTGTAGTGAGTTTGTTACATTCTTTCATATTCCAACGCAATATACTGATTTAGAGAATATGCTTGGCTAGTAATGTAGGTCAAAACCTCTCTTCATCGTGACATCACCATCTTTAGTCCATCCAGCCAATTAAATTATACATTCAACCTTGCATTCATTGGTCCATCCCTGGCTGTAAGCCCCGTCTCAAAAAGGTTTCAAAAATCTATCTAGTTTTTCAAGTAAATATCTCTTACCAGCTATTACTACTACACATTGGAATGGGTAACATCGATAACATTAATGCTCGACGCAACCATGTCGGATGGCAAACAGGTCACCATCGGGGTACGGTAAACTACGCTACACTGTAGGGTTATGCACTGGGCCACCCTCCCCGGCTCACAAACCCCTTTCTGTTTATCCTGCCGCCAATCTTTCTTACAGGACTGCATGAACGGTTTTTGTATTTCCTGTCCACAATCTCCTCTCGCCGATGAATTTAAACTGTTTCCTACGCTTCATTCAGTTTTTTGTACATCAATCAGTGCAGTGCATTTCTCAACATACTTTGTGCTTATACGTTTAAGTACACACTTGCCACTTTTACATTCAAGTTCAAGATCGTGTGACAACATAGTTTCGACCTTCCCGTAGATGCTCCGTGCAACTGAACAAATTAAGCCCCCCACAGCACGTTCGCAACATTAAGCTAGTCGTGTACCTCTCAGGGACGGCTTACCGGGAGTAGTCCCTTTAAAATTCAAATTAAATATCGACAGCACTGCCAAGGTTTCAGCTCTGCTGAAAACTGCTTTACAGTAACTGAATTATTATACCACACAAAACTCAAAAAGATGCTAAAACTGTTAATGAAAAAGCAATACTGACACTATTGAGATATGTATACTTGGAAATATGTAAAAGTAGTAGTAGTAGTAGCAGTAGTATTGTACAATTTCCAATATATAAGGCCAGATAACTGATCAAAACAGTCCTCAAATGTATACATTCAGCTTAGGCAGACAGTGCAGCTTGCTGTAGACATGCAGGGAAACATGCCTTACATCGCTCTGCTGCTGCTCCCAACAGAAAAGCTTTCTGCTGCTGTTGCCTGTACTGTTACAGTCAGTTCTTATTCCCTCCAGTATTTGAGCAAGACAAGAGGAAGATGTATAAGTGTTGGACTTGAGTATTTAGCTTTGACCTGAGTTGTACAATCAGTCCCCGTTACAACTCTCAAATCTTCCAACTATTATAGCTCAATAAAGGTCACTACTTTTCTTCATGAAGAATGAGTTTCTTATTTTGGGGTTATTTTTGATGGTAACAAGGAGTTGCCACTTCCAGCCAACAGATCTAGTAGCAAGATTTAGAATGGGTTGTGCGGTCTTTGACCTTGCCTCTCAAATCTTTTAATCCACTGAAGCTGAAAAACATTGGTAATTGATTTTAAAACCCTCTCTCCAGAAATGATCCAAAATGCCATTCCATCAATTTGCATGAAGACAGAATGGTTTGGGGGAAGGAGGCTGAAGACATTGTGTAAGGAATACAAGACCTGGTGTAGAACTACCTCCTCACAAGTTAGATGATATTCAAGTCTTCAAACAATTATGTTAGCATAGTGAATTGAAGAACCCTCCTTCATCTTCTAGGAGTTATGACTTAGCCAATTTTTTTTTTAAATCATTGTCTATTTGCCAGGTATATTAAAGTATTAAAAGTATATTAAGTATATCAGGTATAAAGTCCAATGATAAATTATTGTGGGAAATTGTGGATTGCTTCCATTGCACTGTTAAAGGATGGATCAAGCCTTTGTATTTGTTCTTAAAGGAGCATGCTGAATCAGATTGAACCAAGTTTTGTGCTTTCGTCCGATAATACCCTTGATATAATCAATATAGGAAGAGCAATTCACTTGGTTTCCGAGGAGACTGTTATTGGGAAGTAATTAGCGTAACATTCTTTCATGCATTGTTCGGATCAGTCACATAGGGGGGACTCAAAGCCTATGGTCGTTCTTTATTTGATAGCAAAGGGGTGTAGACCATTCTATCTGTTTATGTTGTAAGGTCACAAGGACTTTGTTAAAATCAGTTATATACTCAGATTACTATTTCTGCATTCAATCTACAACCTGAAAAAAGAAGATTTATTTTCCCTTTTTTTCATCTTTGAGTATTTAATGTTAAACAGTACTACTGCTACTACTACTGTACTACTACTACTACTACTACTACTGTACAGTACAATCAATCAAAAATTGTTGGGAGTCCATCATCATAGGGAGAAGACACTGAACTTCACAAAGGTCATAAAACAAGTAGTACCCTGCTCCTCTGCCTTGGACTGCTTTCACAGATTCCCCCCCCCCATCAAGTAAATAGGAAAGATTCCTTTTTTTGTAAACAAAACGGAGATGACAAACCAGTACTTTCCCTTTTTGCAGCTCACTTGCCAGGATGATTTATACGCGACAGGGTATTTATGGCGAGAGGGTATCATTTTCAAACAGCAATCAGGTTGATAAGCTCGGGTTCGGGGCTCGCTACCAACCTACGTGTAAACGCTAAAGCTCGTAAAAACCAGAAAATCTGGAACATTCTAGGCAGCCTTTACGTGCATGATTGTTCCGAATTAAAATAGCGGAATCAATTAAAAAGCCGTCGTGATCCCCGTAAACTCGCTGTGTACGGACGGACACAAAAGTGCAAGTGCTCCTAAGTCTCGGCGGATGAAACGGCATCGACTTGCTGCGAGCGTAACATTCTCCACCGGGACAAACAAACCGATTTGGAAAGTGAGTTATACCATTTTCTTTACCCCTCATAGGATTACCCAAATAGAAATAGTTTCAGTTGATCACTAACAGTAAGTACCATTCAATGTCATCAAAAATTAATCCTGTGGGATAATACTACAACGCCAAAGAATACACCGCAGCATCTCGCGAACTCCTGGTTACGTTTGTCGATAAAACGTTGTCTCATCTCATAAAAATACCAGCTTCTTCTTCTGTTATGTTATGAGCGATGCCTACCTACGTGGCGAGGAGTGGGTTTTTATGTCAGCCGGCCGACTTATCGTGTTAAGTAGAGTGGAAGAGATGACGTGACATGGCAGCGTCTACCGCGAATGGGTGCGAATGGGTACGAGCACGTTGACGTCCACCTTACCCGCATACTTTGAAGAAGAGTCGGAAATTGGCTGCGATGGGGTCATTAAGTGGGAAATTCGTAATTTGGAGAACGGAGAGATATTCACAAAATGAGGAGACCAAAGAGGACTGGTGCTACATTGTAGTACTAGCTTTAACAGGAGGAACTTTAAAGGTTTCTAATAGAAGGGCTCAGAGGAATATTCCAGGCCATGAGATACTTATAGTCTACTCCCAGGCAGTGATTGCTAAATTGTGAATTCAATTCCAATTCAAAAGATGGTTACTATCCCAGTAAGATGGTCACTAACCCATCCCAAAGACAACCACTAACCCATCCCAAAGATGGTCACTAACCCACACCTAAGATTGTCATTAACCCACACTAAAGATGGTTACTAACCCACACTAAAGACGGTCACTAACCCATCCCAAAGACGGTCACTAACCCACACTAAAGATGGTCACTAACCCACACTAAAGATGGTTACTATCCCATCCCAAAGACGGTCACTAACCCACATCTAAGATGGTCATTAACCCACACTAAAGATGGTCATTAACCCACACTAAAGATGGTTACTATCCCATCCCAAAGCTGGTCACTAACCCATCCCAAAGACGATCACTAACCCATCCCAAAGATGGTCACTAACCCACACCTAAGATGGTCATTAACCCATCCCAAAGACGGTCACTAACCCACACTAAAGATGGTTACTATCCCATCCCAAAGACGGTCACTAACCCACACCTAAGATGGTCATTAACCCATCCCAAAGCCGGTCACTAACCCACACTAAAGATGGTTACTATCCCATCCCAAAGACGGTCACTAACCCACATCTAAGATGGTCATTAACCCATCCCAAAGTTGGTCACTAAACCATTCAAAAGACGGTTACTAACCCATCCCAAAAGTACAGTGTCTTGCTATGAACCCCCAAGCCCACAATTGAAAACTAATAAACAATCTGAAAAAATAAAACTAAATATATAGGATGTATATATGCGAGGAAGGGTCTACACCAATAACTCTAATTAAATAAACCTCAGTATTCTAAGGTCAAACAATAAACTAACAAGTTGACCTAATCTAGTCACTAAAACAAAGATTTGTTTCCTGCGACAGAGTTATAAATTTATATAATAGTCATAACTTGCACACTTGAAGAAGGTTTTCTGTAAACACCTGCAAAATCCCCCTTTAACCTTTTAATTGATGTTGCAGATGAACACATGGTTTGATCATTTCCAATGGTGGAAGCTAAACGAAAAACCACATGCAACAAGGGGAACCCACAGATAGACGGGGCGACACATAGTTAGGTCAACTTAGGCATTATTTTGAGAAACTTTCATGGACTAAACGACGACGCTCCAGTGGTCATTGCCTTACCAATCCAGGGTTAATATTGTCATCATATCATATGATAACAATAGGAGGAAAATTATCACAAAGTCATCAGCAGAGTATTTTTTATTCTTATTTGACTGACCAGGGGACACTTTTGCAGTCATAAGCAGTGACCCCTGGGTACCAAAGAAACATCTTACACTCCTTGGGGACACCTGTGCTATTATGTTTGCAAGGACCACAACCTGTAAGAAGTTCAAAAGCCTGGAACATCTCCTCCATCTGAAACCTTGTACACTACCCATGATCATTTTCTAGTCACCCTTCCTACCTTTCCAAAACTGTCGATGTCATAGAAAGTAATTCCACCATCTTGTACTCTGTGACCTTTTGGTTCTCATTAGAGTAAAAAGAAGAGATACACAGGCATGGATGGGAGTTGTTATACCACTTTTTTGGCAGATTACTCTAATTTGATATTGTAGTTAAATTGGCATTATTTCCCAATTTGGTGGATGTGCGCACCCCCCCCCCCACCTGTGAAGACGGGATATTGATTCTTGGGAAATGGATCCTTCTGATGTCCTGGACCCATTCCACTGATACACAAAGGTACTTGGTACTACTTACTATGCTTGTATGCTTCTGAACTTTGATGATTTCGAGCATGTGTGCTCAGACTACCATTTTTGGAACTACTGAGTCCAGTAGGAGGGGAGAACATC
The DNA here is from genome assembly GCA_027574785.1 of Orphnurgus asper. Taxonomy (NCBI): domain Eukaryota; kingdom Metazoa; phylum Echinodermata; class Holothuroidea; order Elasipodida; family Deimatidae; genus Orphnurgus; species Orphnurgus asper. The sequence goes on from JAODAG010119938.1 coordinate 10,675, forward strand.
TGCAAAATGAAAGAAAGAAGTGAAGCATATAATTAATATATCATAACACTCACTAAGGGCCAGTATTGTAATTAATATATCACAACAACAATACATATCACTGGTGAGTCTAGATGGAGTCCATGATACTTCAGGGAGAAGCTCATAACACTAAGGACCATCATTGTAATTAATATATCATAACACCGATACATATCAATTACTGGTGAGTCTAGATGGGGCCATCAGACAAATTACAAATATCGTTAAGAAAGCGACAAATATATCAATAATATCGATATTTGTCTGTAGAACGGATATATTGATGTACAGTCTATGCTCAATTAATGTATTTAAAACGTACCACCATGTTCGTGAATCATACTCAAAAATGTGAGAGGCAGTAGGGGGTCAGAGGTGATAAGTGATACTACACTTGGCATGATATGTGTAAGAGATGAGATGTAGGAGCAAGCATTTCTCTGGCTCACCCTAACAAGAGCTGGAACTCTCCAATCACTTCCATACACATTTTTAAAAATGTGGAAGTAATGTCTCCTTCCTGGTGTGAAACAAGGTAACTTTAGATCAATCCATTCGCAGACTCCACCCACCCATCAGAATAATGCAACCTGGTCCCCTAAACTTACCCCCTTGCAAAATCCATTATGCTAAAACTCTTGACAAGAATACCAATATTGTTACTGTAAATAATTGACCACTCTGACCTTTAATCTACAGTTGGTACTTTATCTATAGGTCAATGTCCTTTCATACGGACAGATTTATCTATTACTCACTGGTGATGATACATCCCTTGTTGTAAAGAGTCAGGCACCTACTTCTCAGTGACAATACCTACATACAAGCACAGCAGACTTCTAATCCCTCCAAAAATTAATCTTTGTCTCTCAGAGAATGGTGACCTTTTTACTTCTGTCCTAATCATTCGCAATTAATGCAAAATCTTCCCAACAGATTCAGACTAAAGATGATAAGCGAGAAGATACTCGAGATCCACTGACTTCTTTCTTCTTTTTTTTTCGTTACAATTGTTCTCCTCCTGGTGAAATTGTCATTCCCAGGAGCCTCCCTCAAGGGCAGAGATGATTCTTCAAGCTATCCAGGATCTTAAAATTTCAATCATCCAGAGATGAATACTTGCTGAATGGCCAAAAGATAAAATGGTATTTTTTTTGTACTATAAGAAGAGTGCCTCTTGATGTCAACAAGGAACACTCGAGTAGGAAGGAGACCTCTGCAGGATAGAGGCTCTTCGCTGGATGGAGTAAGTGCCACTGAGAAGCATCCGTTCCAGCATCTGGGATGTAGATTATCCCTGGCTGCAGACCAACATCTGCTCCACATTTTCCTTCCCTCTCAGCCATTTCAACAGCACATAATATAAATATTTATGACCTTGGTGCAGGAGTTTAAAGGAACGTGAGAGGTTTAATAACGAAACTTACACAAACAACGCAGCAAGCTACAAAAGCTATGGTTAAAAAATAGAGCAAATATGAATAACGTTACACTCCCAAATACATGATATGGGTTAAAGAATATAGCAAATAGGAATATCTTTTACTTCCACGTACATGATATGGTTAGCAAATTGAATATCTTTCACTTCCAATATTATATATATCTCAGTCTTTCTTCAGAATTTTGTGTTAAATACTAAATAGCAATATTTTCCTTTGTTATTTCCCTAGCAACATAGTGTATCCAAGAGGGAATAGTGGGGGAACAGTAAGTGTAGTTCCTTCCCCACCCCCCCCCCATAAAGAAACATAAGATATCCTAGACATGATTGTTTTGTACATTGACTGAACATGAACTGAACGAGATAAGCCAACAATCCTTAACAAACAAAAACAGGAACCACCTGGAACTTCAGAAATGCTTACATGGGGTCTCTACGATACTCCACAGTCCCTAATCCTGTATAGACCTCCCATGCAACCTACCGATTCCCATTAGACACAGTGTGGTAGGCTGGCCTAACCTAAGCCAATGAGCAAAAAATGCTAACATTTTTACGAGATCGAAAAACCTACCAAAAGTAAGGAAGATACTTAGCACAACAGAGAGGCCAGGAAAGGTAAGGGAAACTTATTCCAAAAAAGGTTCTTTATAAATAGGAAGTTATATAATAATCTGATAGTCCAAAAGGAGGAAATTTCCGTATATTTCATGTTAAAGACCACTTCAAATATAGGGATATATGTAGAAGTTATGGATAGGCTAGTTTCTACATACACATGTGCATACACTATAATACATTCCAAATTTTTACAGGTACTGTACATTCAACGATGCAATTTCATGCAAATGTGAATAAACCTTCTACAATTACTTCTTTTTAACTGTAAACGTAGTTGCTAAATAATTTTTCAAAATTCATTTATCATCCAGTTTAAAGTCGGCCTTGTATAACGGTCAGGTATTACTTGTTTTAAACCAAATGTCAATGAATGTTATTATACGGTACTACATAACTAAGGATACATCACCAATGGCAAGGCAATTTACCACATTACTTTATGCCATTGCTGTTCTCGTTAAAACAACTGCCAAAGAACATTTCCCTTTTTAGATCTACTCAAAAGAACGTAAATATCATGGCGAATAAATATCTACACCATTATTCATTTCCTTTTTGCTTGTTCAAGATATTTTTGTCTGGTTCTGCTGACTAGGCTGGATATAAGCAGGGCTGGATTAAAGTTGTTAGGCCTACACTTCATGGACAATATCGTAACAAGGTACTTTTAAGTGTTTGCACTCAGATCTTCTTTGCAAGGGTTACAAGACTGAAAACCACCCCACAAAGATTTGCGGTCGGAAAATGTTCTTATTTCTGGCTTTGAGTGACTGTTCACCCTATCAGCATCAGGTTCTTTTGCTTTGGTACTGTAAATTTGTCACAAGTCACAATCCCAGTACCATGACATGACTTCCCAATCTGTGTCAGAGGTTGACAGGTTTTGCAAGAATAAATTCATTACTTTTGTTTCACAAACAATAAAAAAGTAAACAAGAAGCAAAATAAATCATTTTTCAGTTTCGAAATATAGCAGTATCATGGTTTAAAAATTTGGTAATTTTCGACAGGGCAGCACTTGAAGTCTTATTTATTGACTACGATACGGTAATAATATTAAAGGTACCTTTCTTCTACACAGAAAGTTAAACTTCTTTCCCAAAACACAATGTAACTCTCAATAGAGCATTCCTGTAGAAACTTATATAGCACAGTAGACTACTATTATTATTATTACTATTACTACTACTACTACTACTACTATTACTACATCCACTACTACTACTACTACTACCACTCCTCACATAAAGGGAAATGAGCAGTACCCAATGCATACCCTACAATTGGCTAACTTCATCCTGAAAATTATTACACAGCAGCATCTATTTTGTTGAGATACTTTAAAAGAGCCTTTGGGCAAAACATAGAACTTGACAAAATCTGCCTTCCTTGTGTCAAAGCAATTAGCCTTTAATTATTGTGCTCTGAAGGGAATAATCAGCTAGCTGGTGTCTATTTTACCCTAGGGAGAATTAACATTATCATATTTGTCGCATGAAGGTCGTAGCTTCTAAGAATCTTTCCCACAATGCTATACACTTCTTTTTCACCTCTTTGTGGGTTTTTTTTTACTTTTTCCACCAATAAACCAGCCAAGTGAAATTCAATGCTTGAAATTAAAAAGAGTTATAATAATTGTTATCTCTTCAATTCAAATGTCTATTAAAGTTTCCCTTCAAACTTGTCACTAGTATATTTACAACTCCTCAAAACTTGAGTCAGGGAGGACAATTTCATTAGAAGTGAGTAAACTGTACAGACTCTACAGGCCAGTGACCCTACAGGTCAGTGACACTACAGAACAGTGACACTACAGAACAGTGACCCTACAGAGTACACATCACTCGTCATGAACAATGATCACAATAGTAATTGCTGATCATAAATTGGAGCCCTCATAAAGACAAAAATTTAAAATGCCTTCCTTCAAACCCTTAGTTTATTTTACTTCAAATGATATTGTCTGTCCACATATTTTCTTTTCCCTATGAAGTTGATGAGGGACGTCTCATCAACATTTTCAGCAATCGGGTCATTCATTGCCTCCCCACTGTTATAATTTCATAACTTGACCCTGGGGTGAGGGGTAGTAAATTGCCTCTTTAATTCACACTAATAACAAAAATAAGAAAAAAATAAGTGCTGATGACTTGAAATACCTGTAAACTCTCTCAAAGTACACGCTTATACAATGACAAAAGCTCTAAATGTTTGTAAAGTTTATAAGAAGGCACAGGGCACAGCTCATGCCATACAATTTGTACTTGTGGACTTGGGAATAGAACATCCAGCCAGTGACTTGCAATAACCTCATAACTTAGCAAGTTGCAGCCTCATAGTGTTTGCATTGATTGCCCTCAAATCATCCTCATAATTTTAAATGCAAAAATGGCCTTTGAATGACCTACTTTCCCTCATATATTATTCTGCAGCTTTTTATATTTAGTAGAAAATAATGCCTTTTGTCCGAGAAGAATGCATTTTGAATTTTTAAATTCAATCCATACAATTAAGCA
>JAODAG010120049.1:0-15267 GCA_027574785.1 Orphnurgus asper
AGGGGTTTAGGGTAATTTCGGTAAAACAAATACTGTCTTTGGTGTGTGACATGTATGTACAATACTGCTTTTGGTTTTATTTCATGCATGGACCGATACAAGGACAGATAGGAATCTAAGCCACGTTAGTCTAACTTGGTGCCCTTTTATATTGAAAGCCTAAACAATGACGTTCCTTGTCATAATATTCTCTGAGCTCAGTGCATTATCTGGGTGCGTATTTTTACTCTCTGGAAATTTCCTCTTTTCGGATTATTACGGATTTACACTTTTCATTAAAGGACCATTATTTGGAAGGAGGTTTGTTTTACTGTCTGGCCTCAATTTACGATAAGTATAAAATTTCTATCTCTATTAGTTCTCTATCTCAAAATGATCGTGAACTTGTTAGAGTTCACGGTTCCCGCCGGTAAAAGGGTGTTTATATCCTTATTCCTGTGGTGTTAGGGTGCGTCGGTTTTTCTGCGGAAGAATTGGCCCCCCGATTGATCATTATTCAACATGTTCATTTTGTAAATTCATTGCATATTACACGTAACGTTATTATTTCCTTATACAGGGTCTTTTCATAGTAAAGTAGTATTTTCTCAGCTGCATGTATTTGCAAATGTATTTCACACACAAAGCATTTTGATCTATTTCACTTTACCAAGATTTTGGATATTGGATCTATGTTCTTGAACAACCGTTAAGTCTGCGACTTTAGAATAGTAACAATAATAGAATAATATGCGAGGTGAGGTGAAAGTTTGTGGCCTATACAATGTTTCTTGGCTATATTCTCATACCAAAATAGTAAACAGTGTACTGTGAGGTATATTGTATATATGTTTGATCACTCCAATCAATACAGTTTTAAAATAGTCATAAGTATTCACTATCTTACTGTAGTAATATTAAAACGATTGTTAATTAAAGGGAATATACTAAAAGTGGAAACGAATGCTGAGATAGGTGACTAGTAAACTTTTCTCTAAGGGAAGAAAAATAAATATAAATCTGGTCGTGTTTTGAACAGAGAAAATCGATGTACATAACGAAAAGGTAGTCAAATGACGTAATGGTAGTTCGGTACAAACGTGAAATGTATACCAATAGTTCAGTTAGGTTATAATAAAGCTAACAAAGTATGGTGAAAGACAAGCATCACATTATAATATGGATGTTATACTCGTAAACATGTATTGTAGCTGTTATTCTTAAGATTGTGAGCTATGACCATTATGGTGTACATCTCAGACAGAACCAGTGATTGTTGTAGTTGGAGCCTGCAATATTTGTGCCGTTTCTAACAACAATTTATTTTATTCGGCAATGGCTTATTGTAGAACTTCATTATGCTAAGAATGCATTGTTAAATTAAGTGACGTATACACATGTATATGTGTGTATTAGGTTCAAATCGAGGGCTCCATTGTAAAATCCATAGTAAGAACTTACTAACCCTAATCGTAACAATACAAGCAACAATTGAAGTTAACTTGGTGTTTCTTTTCAATTCACTAACCGAAGACTTGGGATGAATTTGTTCTCAGTCCCAATGTATTGTACAAGAACACATTCCAATGTTCGATATTATACAATCCAGAGTCATAAAAAGGCATTGTCTTTTCACATTACCCGCGTTGGTTTATTGTGGGGATAATCCTCTAATGGAGTCATGCACTGCGGATTATGAGGCACTGCACCCGCCCTGAGATCTCCGCGTCTACAGTCCGGCTGAAATAGGATTGGGGATTGGAAGTGGAATAGTTTGGCGCGATGGTGACGTCGTATATGCTGCCGCAGTTTGATTTTCTAGCCCAGATTATTTCTTGAATGACTTTATTTTTCATCGGGCTGCAGTAAATTCCTTAATTCCTTAATTTATTAATTCCATAAATCGCAGTTTCCTACGACCCGTAACGAAATGTTGAACATACTGGATGTATCAAATACTTGCCGAACATTGGACATCACAGTGTGATCATCGTATACATTCTTAAATTACTTAATAATTGAGAATTATCTATGCTATTGATGATATGTAATGGTCCGTTCATAAATTAACGATAAAGTCACATAACAAACTCTCAGCCCTGTTTGCAGCCGAGAATTTTTTTATTATGTCAAATACAAGTAAAAATGTCAACGTCCAAAATTAATGTTAATCATTAGTATATATGATAATTAGTATATTTGATAATAAAGACATTACTTAGAAAAGATCCGTTTCTGAAAATTCCTCGATCGATCGAGTGGAAACTCTTAGGTTCATCGTAGGTATTTTAACCATATGGAATTTTTCGTTTTGTCCAACACTTGACGTCTGCCAATTATAAGAAGCATCTACTGAATTTGCCATGTGTACTCGATGTTTTCTAAAATTGGCAACAAAAAACAGTAAAAATATGGTCACTGATTGTAATGCAATTGAAACGCTATACAAATATTCGTATCTGGTATTGTCCGGTTGAACGAAAACTAGGTATCCGAACGCCCATGACAGACCAAGAAGAATCCAGAGCAGTATTCCGTTTCGAACTCTCGAGAGGATGTCCATGCGTCTTTTATGTTCCTTGATATCGTCCATCTCTTTCAGAGCGCGGTGCAGCGCACTTCGAATGATACCGTAAAATACGATCACAGTTACAGTCAGCAATACGCCGACTATGGCCAGAAAGCCATAATAGAGTGCAGGACCGACGTGGATGAAGCAACTGAAGAAACGAGAAATTTAGTATAGCGATTATTCAGTGGTCCATATCAGTTTTGGTTCCTTTTCTCGTGCAATATTGCAAAGATTGGTGTTTCAAAATGGATCCATATATAATCAATGTTATATAGAAAAGGTTAACTTGCCATGAGCACAATCAAGGCTAACGACAATGTGGTCAGGAAGGGGACGAGGAGGCTACAGCTAAGCCTACAGTTAATATCACTACTATACAGGTTGATCAGGAGATGGCAACCTACAATTTTCAGTTAGCCTATGTTTGCTAAACCAGAATCATTCGGGTATTTAACCAATTTTGATCCATGAAAACAATTTTGTTCGTTGTAGAGATATGTATAACTACCGTATTTCAGCAAATCGTTCTTGGTCCGAATTCCTAAATAAACTTATCAAACGGCCATCCCGCATCCAAATGTAACTTACTCAACGACTCATCCGACGCCTCGCCACTGGCGCCGATCCTCTGCTTGGCTTTGCTCTTAACCCGTGCAGCTTGTACCATCACTTGGTGCTCGAAGTTCATTTTCTACACTGTTGTGATACTACGTTCCATTGCAATGAAAACGGATTTGTCAATGGACACTTATAAACACATAAATGTGGCGACATTAGCTCCTAATTCTAAGGTTAAGGATATTCTCCTATATGAGCATACGGATATTCAGTTGTAAGGTGTGTTGGCTCAATGCAATGGGTATTTCGCGTTTGCCTTTCTTCAGGCGAACCCTAAGTACTTTGACAGGCTATCTACACGTGTATGACACACTCTAAAATAAAGTAAGACACTGACAGTACAGTTATGGAATGTGAATTATCTTATATATGTGTACTTACTAATCCACGGAAGTTGGTGCTCGATCAAATACAGCAACCAAAGTAACTGGAGCGAAAGGAATACCTGATGGGTTTAGTTAAACAGAGAACAACAAGCTTACATCATGACAGAACTTTGACTGTTTTTAATAGTACGTTGAGTAAATATTGAAAATGTAATATGATATGCTTTATATCCTGTTTTTTTTTTGCTTGCCTGAAAGTTCGAGATTTCTAGGATGCTGTCTACATATTTGGAATATGTACATTGAACAGCTTTTATCTCTTTCTTTATTAATTGTTAAATACTTGATCTTTCCTAAACTTTAAAGCATGGTTCATTTGAGCAGTTGAAATAACATACTATGGTTGGTTTGGTGCTATAGTTTGCACATAGTGTGTGTGTGTGTAATATAAATGCATATATATATATATATGTGCATTTATATTTATCAGTGTGTGTAATACAAACTGGGCCATTGACTCACCGTATGATATATAACATGAAACGGCGATGAATTGTTTAATGGTAGATTTGTCACTCTTGGCAAACAACATCATCATGTTGATGGCGTCCATCAACATCCATGATGCGGTGGTCAAGCAAAAGTAGTGGACAGCAGCTGATGCAAACGCGCAAGCGATCGGATTGACCACGGCTTCTAAACTCAGTAAGTATGAGAAGTACCCTCCAAGTAAAGACACGCATAAGTTGATGTGTATACGAGTCCATTGATTGGACCGGATACTCCTGAAAATGAGATATGTGTGATATCACATAAAAATAACATACGTAATACGTATATAGTTTAAATGTGCATTTAAGTTTCGATACAACGTTACTTCTTTGGAGAAAAATATTTACAGAATAAGTTGAGAAAACGAGATGAATTATAATAATCTGTCAAAGGGAAGGAAACCTCTTGCGTCCCTCAACCTCCTGTATTAGCCAATGGAATTCGCCTCATATGGTACAGTAATGCGAAAGTTAACATGCAAAGTTGAAATAGTGTAAAATATCTCGCAAAAGATGATGTAACTTACTTCACAAATGCAAGCACGAAAATACAAAGAAACAACAACGTGATAGAAACAGCTGATCCTATATGGATGATCCAATTGGCTTCTCTTCTAATTGTCTGTAAATAAAGCAAAACCAAAACCATATATATTCTAAATTGTATCTTTTATATATCACTAAATACCACAATTACTTATTTTTAGCATTCAACATTTGGTAATCATGATATAGGCCTATGTCTTGAATCAAATATGTAATCAGTTCAATCAAAAAACTGTATTTTTGGAAATGCTTACTATGAAAAACAGTACATGAATGTAAATCTAGGTTGCATAGAATATTTATTTTTGAGAGATTGTCACTTCAAATTAAACACAGGGATTTGTTTATGGTTTCTTATTGAATTAATTGTAGTATATGGCGAAATATTTTTATGTTAGGATTACAATCCAGTCATCATTAATGATACGTTAATGATGCTTCCATGGAAGTATAACGAAGTATAACAAAATATACTAGTAATGTGCAACAAAGACTAACATTGTTTGATATATGTGACGTTTCATACCATAAGATGACTGGATTGCTAAACCAAATCATTTAACTGAACCTCAAAGATACATCAATCTAAGAGTAGGATTATAACAAATAACAATAAGATGAATTTATGCTATAAAAGTCATCAGCATAAATAACATTATACAAAACAAATGTACCAAATGCTTACGATCAAAACTGCAAAGCTTGTAAGATGGTTACAGGAACAAACAGTTAAGTCCATCTGATTTTCCTTCATCCAACAGCCTTCCCTGGACCAAGAGTACTCCTTGTTCGTTTCATTATAGCTCCAAAAGACACAATGTCGAGTGTTAATAACTTCTCGCTGCCCTAACTCCTACAAACAGAAATTGTAATAACAAGTCTCTGCACGTGTTGGCTTCACGATTATAAATCCCACAGGTATCGAATGCAAGCTTGTGCTATACTATAATTGACAGCTAAATGTTTTATACCTTCAAACCTCAGTGATTCAACGATAAACCATTTCCTTTTTATTTCACTTGAAAAGTGGAACAAACAAACATTCAGATTAGTACAAGTACTTCTTCACAAAGAAAATGTACTACTGTGCAAAGGAAGAAAACAAAAATTATTCTTAAAATGTTGAATTTTGGTGACTGTATAGGTAACGTTTTAAGATTGATAAGTGTGCGATAATAAAGTACTTACAATAGCAATTCCATCGTTCACATTATAATGCAATATTTTAATATACACATTGTATCAATACACATAATGTATCCGTGAGTTTTGAACGTTGATGTCAAACTGTATGAGGTGTTGTCCAATACCTTGTGCAATTTTACGTTACGATATGTTTACGTTTACATTATTTTACTTTTTCTGCTTACGTTGGTAATATGCTTACTTACGGTATTTGTCAAAAACTTCGCAGTCATATGAGAATCGTTTGGGAGATCTTTGATTTCAAATCCCTCTATTTTAGCTGAAATAACTTGACTGACGATTTTCTCTTGTCTCGATGTCTTCGATGATACAAATAGCTTTGAGTTCCCATAGATGAAAAAACTAACTGGAAGTATTGATGAGTTTAGACCTATGAAAAACAATGGTCAGTAGAAACCTTCAAAATCTTCTGAAATTTGAGGAAATTCAGCCTCCTGTAAAATGTACACACGTCAAAGCTCACCTTTAGAATGTAGAAAACTGAATTGATCACCGATGGTTCTGTGTCAAAATGCTTTTCCCTAAGTTTAACATAATAGCCCTTCTATTCTTTTCAGTTCTATGAATAATATTATCAACATTGAATATGTTTGTAATATATTATATGAATGGGTATCACTTTGGTACACTCGTCTATAACTGGCTTAATGAGGTTCAATGACTTTTTCTGTCTGAGTCGATGAATCCATTACCTACATCATGTCTATAATGTAGTCATCTGTGTAGTCCACGCTGTTAGCTTACTTCCTTCCCAACACAGGCCTATCCGTTACCTTGATCCGAAACTTTCCTCCCGCTGAATTAGTCCGAAGAATACTCCTTTAATAACGGATAAAAATGTTATCGTGTCTAATATTATTCTATGATATTGTGACACCTTTCTCTTCTCCCTTCCTTAAAGCACTGTATTCTTCAAAATAAGGATTACTATTAAGTCATGTCAAAATATGACTTATTCTCTCTCTTTCATTGTTGTGTTGGTTTATATTGTTCAGATTCTGAAATTACATTATTCCTTCTGTTTCTTCGCACTATGTAAATTTTAATTTATTGTGGTATTACTCAATTCAACCTCTAGCAAGTGTTTTACTAATAGATAAAAATCACGCAATATTTTGCGGTGTGCTTCCATCCACAGTGTCATAATACAGCCGCCGTGCATGTCTGTCTGATATCCGATAAAGTATTGTATGTGGTATTAATATGAGATCTGCGTGTCTAAAATTGTCTCAAGTAATTTTCTTTTTCGTACTATTCAAAGTCATCCAAACTAATGTCCTTACCATCCAAAGCCGATTTCGGTATAGATATTGAAGTTGCTGTTCTTTGCTCGGTTACATCCTTCTCTCTGGTAAAATGTTGAGTATTTCTTTCAACCAGGTCTCCTTTTAACGTTGGACTGTGACCTTCAGGAAAGATATTTCCAAAGCTCAAGCTGCCTTCAAAAGAATCGACGTTTATTTTTACGGCTTTTACAGCAATGTTTCCGAGTACTTGGGTGTAGTCTCTATTGCCATTGCTTGCCTGAAAAGACGAGATCTGCTGTTCCAACGCATCTATTACCCGTCCTGTGATGTTGTAGAGATTGCTTTCATCAAATTCCATTAGGTTATTGGCCGCACTTATGATGGGTCTCGTGACCTGATGCATAACAGAATGAACGTAAAATCACTAACCTAATTTTCCAAATAATATAAATAAGTAATATGAAATGTACAGCATGTAATACGGCATCGTCTTTGTTTCCTGGATTTGGCTACCGAGGCTTAATATTAATAGTTTGACTAACGGCATGTACATACGAAAAAACACATCGTTCAGCGGAAGAATGAGTCAATTGCGTATTTGGAGATATTTACACAACAACAAGTAAGAATTCCTTTATAAAATGTGCAAATGAGGAGATTGTAATTTCTATTAAAACGGATCGTTGTATTCCAAATTTGTGGAAAGATTCAGAAGCAAACTTGAAAGTAAACACAACTCATGAACATGTGATACAAATGAACATGTGAATTCAGTTTTCTTTGATTAACTTTCTGTGTCAAAACAGTCGAAGCGAATTGTTTACTTTATTGTGTTTACGCTGGTCGTAAGTTGAAAATTGAATGCCTGCGTCGTACCCTGCTAATGACTCTTAGAATGTGATGATTTTGTCTTTAATTCTTGTCAATTACTATTAATGTAATCATGGTGGATACATTCAATTAAGTATAAGGAGGGTGGGCTTGAGTTGGAGCTGTTCGTGAATTTGGGGAGGGGTGACTGCGGAGGATGAAAATATGGCGCTGTAGGTGTCAATGCAAGGCCTACCTGAGTACCGGTATATTCTTCAAAGCGCTATACAATTGGGTTACACGGTCAAGGGTGTACAAAATTAAATGTAACAGCTGAAAAAACTCACGGTATCGGAACCATCTCCAGCTTCCACTACAGCCTCCAACGAAGTGATAATAAGTTCTGCTCTCTTAGGATTACTTGTCGCAAACTGTTCATCACTTGTTGATGTCTCTATCGTTTCTGCCGCTGCCGCAATGTCACTCGTCGTAGCGTTATCCTGAAAGCCTAACTGCAGCGATTAAGTTTAGAATAGAAATGAATTAGATTTTAAGTGAATTGAGAAGGTAACAATAGATAGTAAAATCATCAATTTTCAGGCACAAATACACATTGCACTTTAAACATCTTAATTCCATCGATACTGTTGTTTGCAAATTGCCAATATGTCTTGTCTGTTCCTCATCAAATTATGATTTCTCAACAATTGCTACTTCAAATGACTATAATGAGAATTGTAACTTATAAAACGCCTCGGCCTCATATACATGACTTGTCAACACAGCTGCTTAGCAATGGTGATGAGTTTCCATGTTGTTTTTTATTTCAATTTTTCGTTTTTCGGCGGATTTCATTGGTTGGTATCGCATTAACTTGCTCAGAGCAGGTGTATTTGAGAAATTGGTCGAAGATCCAGGAACACTCACGTCCGCCGGATATGGATATTGAATTGCGGTCCAAGTAGCAGGATGGGAAGAACATTGGTCGAAAAGAGATGTCTTGTTCAACTAGTGTTCTTCCACGAACAATACGGATATGGTTTATTTATAAGTGTAATGGATAGTAGTACTTGCTCCAATATATTACTCTGGGGTTTCGGCCATTACTGGGTATATCAGCCAAGTGATTTAAATACATTAATTTAGAACAAAAACAAGAGTAAGAGGACGGTGGTACAACACACCGGACGTTCACATACTTTAGCGAACTGTTAAAATAAAAGAGGAAATGAGATTATCAAATAAACGTCTCACTGAACGAGATCCAGTCATGCAGCTTTCTTTTATTATATAACCTATAAACAATTCAAATGAAAAATAAATGGCCGAAGAATATGAGAATTATTGCATATTCAAACCATTAAAATCCATTGAAATACACTCAAATAGAATAAAAATGTGGAAGTGACCTTTACGTTGCGACACGTCTGTCTGAAACAACCACCATTTAAATTCTTCACGCAAACTCTGGAGACGCCATAAAAATTGTCAGGCAGGATTTACCCTTAACCACATGAATATGCATGGTCAACAAATTTAACCCATAGCTATAAGAATACAAGTTAATTTAATAATAGCTGATGTAAAACAACTGAAACATCGTCTGAATACAGTCCTGAATGATCATGCCGAAAGAAATAATGTTTTGAAACATTTGAAAGAGTGCTTGTCCCTTTAGAACTAAGGAATCCTCTGGAAGGAAATAGTCAAATATGTATCGATAATGGTCTATGTTCGCAGACATTTTTAAAGGTGACGCTCTTTCAGTACCAACGTCATCACAACACAATTCACTTATCTAGCCTAGTCCAACTAGTATAAATCTTACGTGAATGAATTATGGAATCGATCACTACTAAATCTAATATTCAAGTCTTTACAGAATGCAAAGGTTATACATAATGATCTTTAATCTTTAATGGTTAGTAATTACATTGTCAGAGGGGTATATGTGATTCTAGTAGACACAATGAACCGTATTCATTTGACAGTCTGGTCCGCCTCGTGGCTGCCTATATAACTTAACAGTAATATTACATAGACTATCAACGTTAGCTCAACGAGTACACGTGGACCACGATTGTTGCCCCAAAACTTGCACAAACTTTTTACTATTTCTATATCTTTACGGCTCATTCGTTCTTCGTTTCGTTGACAAGCAACAGTGAAACGACAATAACAACACGACACAAAACGACGTGCTCCCCACACAATAGAATCACGGCGTGTGTGGAGATGTCAGTACGGCTCAACGAGTGACGCACCAGCCGTACACAACAGAGCCTACTGTATTAGTCGTGATACAGGTGGCGCGTAGCATACATGTTCGGGTCAGAGGGCAATTCGTTGCTTTGGGGAAAAGCTCGTGAAAATGGATTTTTCCACAATCCCTCACATAAGCAAATGAGACCTTCTGACCCTTACTATACTACTAAACAAATAAAATTGACATCATTGAAGAGCATTTATATCGTTATTCTCATAACATATAACTCACCGGTGCCGAAAGACTCTCATGCTTTAACATGATATTTAAAAGAACGGTGTTAAGCATATATATGCCTCTGTGTTAGAACACCCCAACACAAGTTAAATTCGAGTAGATTTTGGAAGCAACTTGTGTTAAAACATAATTATGGGGAGCTATAGTAGTGGATGTGTTGAACGCAGCAACTCTACGGAACCGCAAATGTACAAAGTGGCTTAATGTTCATATTTCTGCTCTGGAATGAGTAGTTATGAATACATGTACTAATGTTGTTTTTCACTCATAAGATGAAAATAAATAATTAGTACTGTTATAGAAACGCAATTGGCATACCTGCGATATCGACCTAAGTGTATCTTCAACTTCTTCAAAGGCTAAGTGAACAAAATATTAAAGAGAATATTGATAACGTTTTATTAGAGTTCTTATCTCATTATATCGCCGATTAGTAAATTTAGTCACTTATTAATTATCAGTTACTTTTTTATGTCAATTTATCTAAGCTTAAATGTAGTGTTCCTACAAACATCAATCCATCGAGAAAAGAGACAACCATTTATAGTTAAACATGCAAGTACAGAAATTGGGGGGCATCGAATGATCAGTCAAGAGCAGATGAATTATTTTTGTTGTTCTGTTCTTCAAGACTAAGTTAACAAACCTTTAATGATCTCAGTTGACTCTTTGAACGTAGCAACTGTAGATGTTGACGTTTACAACGTGTAAACGTTTACAGCGTCATTTAATACGGGAGAGAGCGCACGTTAGCAAATCAAACCTCAACAGCGTTTGTCACCTTTTCGGTAAGCCTTCCTCTTCAAGTATTCACATTCTGCCTCTTATCATTATGTTGTATAGACATACACATCTAAATCATGATATTGTTTTTACATAATACAATGTACAGGTTACAGTAAGTTCAACTTACAATCGCAAACAGGTATCGTTGTAGGGTTCCATGTGTCTTTAGCGTCACAAATGGTAAAAGTCGGTCCAGCGAGGTTAAACCCAGCACATGAATAAGTAATGTTCTCTCTTGCAATATAAGTACTTTTATACGGTGTAATTACTACATTATTTCCAACAGGAGGCCGAGAACACGTAAATCCTTGAAAGAGAAAAGACAAACGTGTTATAATATTATCATAATGTGCGTCAAGAAGATGATGAGATAGCAATCTTGTATATCATAGGGTACACGTTTGGACATCGCCAATTTTACTTTGCCGCCAGTCTTGCTGTAAGTGATTGTAACGTGGTTAAATTGAGAGAGATATATGGATAGAGATAGATAGAGAAAGAGAGAATAGTGGGAAAGATAGAGGAGAGGGCAGAGATGGGGAGGGGCGAGAGGAGGAAGGGGAGAGGGAGGATGCATTCTTTTTTATCAAGCAGCCAAAAAATACGAAACGTTTTACACCCAGTACCTCCCTCCCCCCACCCGCACCATTTCTAAGATACTCTAATTATATCATTTTAACGGGAAGAGAATCCCTCGTCCTAGATCCCAATAAAACCTCTAGAACCCGTCACTACTGTTTCCGTTGATTCCGAAGTGCTTTACTCTCCCCTCCACCCCACCCTCTCCAATATCTCGTTTACTCATTCGGATACAGTGGCAAGGGCTTTGTCTGGGGTCATTTAACTTTCAATCGAGTGTAGTCGGCAATTTTCTCTTCCAAACTCCTCCCGGTCTTCTAAAGATTATGTCTTCGCTACGGCTCTGCTGCTGGGCTTACCCCGGACTCTTACGTTTCTTCAGCGTTCGGCACCTGCCCTCCGATACAGAAATATATGTGTAACGTCAGCTCCTGTCTGGTAGGGCAGTCGTCCAGATCCTGGCTTCACCTTGTTCTACTGTTTTATAGGAATATTTTAAGTCTATTTTATTTTCTCTGTATTGTTTATCGTTTACGAACGAACCTCGTACAATCTAGTTAATAGTCATAATATAACCCCAGTTTAATTACTATACTCACTGTACTTTATTGTTTACTTTGTTTCATTTATTTTCTTTCAAAAAATATTAAAAAAGTAACTGAACTGGATCGGATCGGATTGGACAAAGTCGGTAAGATCATATCTTTTAGTTGAGGGTTTGTGCCAAATTGACAGAATAAATCAATCGGATAATATCAGCGGAACCTGCTGATTAATATTAGGAGTCTTTTATAATATAATTACCTTCACATGAAGCAGATGGCAGCATCCAGGTTCCACCGTTACAAGTGTTTGATGCTGGTCCTCCAATTGGAGCGGAACATGTTAGAGTCACCGATACTCCGTTATCGTAGCATGCCTGGTCTGGGTCTCTTACCAAGTCAGGATCGAAGTGGTCTGCGTCACACTCTGTAATCCAGATTAACGAAGTACACAGTCAAATCTCAAATACAAATCTCATATGCATCTTGCAGAGCTGGTGGAGCAGATTGGTGGATATTGGTGGAAGGAATAATCTAAGTAACAACTTGTGGAATAATGATGAACCATCAAGTGAAACATCTTACGGGAATTGAGTAAAAACACGTCTGGAAAGTTTCACTCGGAGGTCGTCACTCGGAGGCTGCTAACCGTGCCCTTATTCAAGTCTGTCTGCATATCATGTCAACAAACCTAATTTTGCATGACCCCTACAGCATTTAATTCCGACATTTCCTGAATCCCCTCACCAGCACCTCTCCAAATCAGAAAACAAAAATAAATTTCCCAAACAAATCATGTATGCATCCTACAGGGCTCCTGGAGCGGATTTCAAATTGGTGGAAGAAATAATTACAATCCATAAAGGGTAGCAAGCGAACCGTATGACGACGCTCACTTCCGGGAAATTGTTAAGACATTATTATTGGGAGGGGTGGCAGAGCAAACTTGCTAATTAAGTGTAACCAGGAATTCGGGATAGGCTCTTTTTATTTGTCCGCATATCATGTATACAAACCTAATTTGGCCTCACCCCTAGAACAAAAAACATTATTTGTTACCGCCCACAGCGCCCGCCCTCAGAACATGTCATTTCGGAAAAGCATGGATGCGTCACTATATAGTACGTCCACGAGTATACAGAGGATTAACGAGATATTCCGATTAAGGGGAACAGTAGTGGATCCAGGAATAGGGACGTGACCCGGATTCTTTATTGAAAGACACATGAAGGGTAACCGTGGAGTCGGTGGAAATTATTAATTTTGATGTCAACTCCTTGCAGAATAGTGGTAATATTGCTCAATATTGGCGGAGGAACCCAGTGAAAACCCTCCTCCCCACCCACACTCCACCCTCCGTCAAGCTCATGTCTGCTCAGTTCTATAGTTGCATTAATGTGCATATAGCATTATGAGGCCAATTTCTGCCAGGTGAAGATGTCCACCTGCCCCATGTCACTCGATTGGCATTGCTAAAAGAGGACCGAATTAAATAAGAGACAATTTCCTTTGAAATATGATACAATAGTTTGGTCCTATTGGTGTTTAGGAGAAAATATATTCTCTCACCCCCCCCCCCCCAATTAAATAAGTGGAAGAGTGAACCGAATAAAACAGAGCAACCTATAATAGTATATGTGACAACCCCATGCGGAAGGCCCGGAGCACGACACAGGTCATAGCTAATATATTATATGAGCTAGACCGGTCCCAACGGAAGGACATTTGTGTTACACGACGGCTCAAGTGTAGAAGAAAGCAAATAATGTTATGAATTTATTAAAATAATATTGTGAATGACAGGAAGTTGCAAGAGAAAAGTAGTGTTAATGTTTAATTTGGACAGCCCATCGTGAGTCAACGCCATTCAGTCCAGTCCCCAAAGAGTAGCAGCTCGGCTACATAAATAGACGATTGTATATTGCACAATAATCATGGATAAACAAATGTATAGCGGAACTTCAACGACATTGATCCATTCCAGGATATCATTACTGTCACCATAAAATCGATCATATATAGGGATGTAATCGTGAACATTCAACTGGGCACAACAAAATAGTCGTTTATCTTATATTTCGTACGTATCAATGAAATACCATTGGTAAAGATTTAAAAACTCATTTGACTCAGTATTAGAAACACGAACATAATCATGTAGACTAACGTAAATATTCAATACGCGAAGAAACATACACCGCTACAATGACCTACTTACGTCCTGTTGTGCACTGCTGTCCATTGGCTGAACCTATCATTAATGAGAAAGGGTGAAGTAAAGGTAACGAAAAATGTTTTTTGCAAATTTCCCACCATTTGAATATAAACTAACTAAGTGAAATCAACAGTATACATTTCTCGTTTCAATACGAGGTCAACGGAAGTAATATTAGTGAATACCATTGGATAAAAGCGAAAATAACCACCGTTGAGTATTTTCTGTGTTTTACATTACATAGATAGATTCAGAGATATATTTATTTTGTATGATTCAACTCTACTTCTACATACAATTGATAATAGTTTTAGCGATCGTTGACATATATCCCCATAACTATTTAAACAATTCTTTTTAGGAACTTCCAATGAGCATTGAAGTTTAGATTAATGAAATGTAATACATTGGAAAACGCTGTTCTTGCAAGACAAACTTAACAAACCTGTAGTGATGTCAGATGACTCTTCAGTTGTAACGAGGATAGATGATGATATCATAGGAGTCACTGGCGGAGTAGTTTCTATTAATGACTCTGATGGCGTCCCAGACATAATGTCCGCTTCTGACAATGACAATCGTTTAGTAAGGATGTATTTGAAAATTGAGTACCTTTTTAATTGAAATGTGCGAATTAATCACTCTTTCCGGTGTTACGTTTATGCCCAACTTTCTATCATTGAGATTGTAATCAAATTATGTTTAGCAGATTCTATTGATCATCAAATTCAGATTAACGTTATGTAATACTAAGGAAAATACTGTTCCTGCAGGATTTATGTAACAA
>JAODAG010120160.1:4103-15265 GCA_027574785.1 Orphnurgus asper
CCTAACGTCGCAAATCACGCATGTCGGGTTTCTAGCGAAACGAAATAACACAGTGGAGAGGCTGCTGATAGCGAATTCCTCCATCCTTATGGACAGTTACTGATCAAGCTGACGTCGCCGCGTTATTTTTTTTATTGCTGTGGCGATCCCGAGGAGCCAAGAGATATCACATTTACCCATCCGAACTTTCCAGCCGGCTTTTCAACCGACGGGCAATTCATAGTCCAAAAGAGGACATTTCAAGATACGCCGATATTCTTTAAACAACTCCCTATTTCACTTTGCACTAATGGTGTGCCATCGTTCTACACCAAGAGATGGTTCCTTCTTCTAATTTTAACCATTATTTAGCAGGGTTTATGCAAGTGGCCCAGAGTTCACTTGAACAACCTTTCCAATTCACGGCCTATCGTTTAACTAGGCTTGACAGAACAAACTTAAGACCTTCATAAGGTTTTATTCACAAGCCAGAATTGGGCCCAGTAATAATTAGCCTGCAAATTTGATTATCCCACCAATCAATCACCTCCTGTTAATAATGGTGTATACACACTTTCATAGCTGGACATGATTACACACACGCACGCACACGCACACACAATAACAAAAAAAGCAACAAAAAACAATCCCCCACCCCGGATGAAAAGTTTGAAAATTATTCCCCTTAATCGTTTCCAATCTTTCCGAACATTTTATCGTTTTAGAAAAAACAAATTTGATACGGGGCTCAAAATGATGCCCCGCTGAGGCTGGGTCCACGGAACGGAGGAGCGGCGGAGCGTTGTTTAGGGGTTTGAGCGTTTCCCCTACGTACAAGTCATCGAAGGCCATGCTGTTTCCCCCCCAACCCCCCACGCAGTTACTGTTTAGCTTTAAAATAAAAACAAACTCTCTTGTTGTAATGACTTTTGGAGAGAGAGAGAGAGAGAGAGAAGAAAAAAAATCTGTATTGCAAACTTGGCAGGCAGGGAATGCCAAGGTTGATTAGTTAAAAATGATTTAAATTTAAATCCAAGTTCCTTATAAAAAGTAGTTAACAAGTCGAAGTAGATTAGGGGTTATACAGCACAGCTTGGGAGTAAAGTGATCCAGCCTTCACATCCCAGAGGGAGATCCATGAGTCACTGGATTTGGAAATTAAAGGCCTCTCTGACCATCAGGGCTAATTACTGGGGAGGTTGGAGAGTAAAAGGAACGGCCAGACCCTGGGGCTCCAGACAGACATAAATGAGTTAAATGAAGGTTAAATTATACTTGACTGTTGTTTTGTGATAAATCGGTAGCATGTAGAATAACAGCTTCGAAATGACTCACAGCCAGATGGACTGGACAGACCAGAGCGCAAGAAGAGCCGGATGGGAAGGTTTGGAGGTACCTTCATGTAAGACCACTTCAAATATGTAGTATATATGAACACGTGTATGTAGATACTAGCCTATATTTATATTCAATACTAAAAAATAGGAATAAACTGATACCGGTAGGCCTACTGTCATGTAATTATAGTGTACATGTATATGTAGATACTAGCCTATCCATACACATACTATGTATATACATACACTATATTTGAGAATAGTCTTACATGAAACATAATCCATTAAAATCCCACCCAGTATACTTCTGTGACGGTTATTCACGACACGACCAACAAAAGAGGATCACATTTATGGGGCATAATTTATTATTACATACAAACTTCAAAGCATGCAGACTACATTAGGGCATATTTTGTGACCCTTTTCTTCTTTAAGCAAGATTGAGCAGGAACTGGTTTACCTCAATCTCACCAACTTCAAGGAAGGATATTGTATACAGTACCTCCCCTCCAAGCAACATTGAGGGAAGGATATTGTATACCTCACTTAAACACAGACTCGCTGACTAACTTAGAGGAATGATAACTTCACGACTCTACAATCAATCTCCCAGAATATCACCCCCCTTCCCCACCCTTTGCCCATCCCCAGACACAGTTCCAGTAATTTAGTTATTGAGGTACAGTTTTACATAAGGGTGGGGCAAATAGTACCATGCCCAATCTAAGGTTAAAAAGTCTTACTTTGCGACCCTGGAAACCATTGACCTACCCCTTGCCTGGCAATGGGGCACAAATCACCAAAGCCCTTATTCCTTAGAACCAAGTCCCACACAGCTGCTGGCAGATAAGCATGCAGCACAATAGGATAATGACAAGCTGGTGTGATTTAAAGATGAGTTTTGTGGTCCAGGTTTACAATAGCAAGAGGGGGGGAGCTCTCAGATCTATTGAGGAGAGACAGGGGGGCCCCCATAAAAACCAACCCAGTAAATCTTTACCTAGCTTCTTCTTCTTCATCAACCACAGAGAGTGAGAGAGAGGTCACACATCTGGTTGTTAGGGGGGGGAGCAGAGAGAAGAGAGTCGTTTAAATTAACACAACCTCTCTGTGCAGAGAAATATCCACGTATCTATGTACGCCAAGGAAGTTATTATAACCAGGTAGGTGACAATTTCCCCCCACCCCACCCCCCCCCCTAGTCTAGGTCGATTTAATTGAATGTAGTCAGGTGGGACTTTGACATTGTAACATTGGCAACGTTACATTTACCAGGCATCAGTTTACTTCCCCCCCACAAAAAAAGTAAAGTTTAATTGAAGTGGTGGACCACATGCCACCTCAATCTGCGCCCCTTCCCTTGAAATTACACTTAATTAACCAGATCTACTTCAGAGTACTTAAGGGGCTGGGTCAAAGTAAGGGCAGACTGCTGCAGTGGAGGACAGATCAGATAAATGAGCATAGTGGTTCACTGTTACTATCCTTGGTTTTGTGTTATTGACGCATTGTGCCTAACTTTCAAACAGGAGCATTTGCTGAACTTCCAAATGTAAACCAACTATACTTAATCATCAACACACATCCTATTAACACATGAGAAGCCAAAGAGGGTGACAGATAAAACCACATGAGGTCAACCACAGTTCACAGCTTCCAAGAAGGATTATAAACTAAATCCCCTGGGATGATCCTTATTAACACTGTCTCTACTATTTAAGCAGCCACAGATGTTGCTTGGGAGTTCAGGCATGTATGCCAGCCAGTACATTGGTATCCTCCATGTCTAACTGTGACCTTTTGAACAGAGGGAGGGACGATCCTAATTTGATTGACTTTTTGTCCACCCCCCTCTAGTATATAAATCTGAATTTTTTTATTTTTTTTGTTTAGGTAAACTCCAATAAATCCCTCAATAAATCAGAAATTTTGGCTTATGGAAATATTTTTTAATTTTCAGGACCAATGGTTTCAAAGTTTATCTAACCTGAATAACACACATGATGACCTCTACAGGAAAGCATAAATATACATGCCCAGTCATAACTAGTAGGCCAAATGGCTGGGCTAGTGGTGGATTAGTAATTCTATGGGAGCTAGTACAACTACTAGTATAAAGGGCTAGCGGGAATTGTAACTCTATGGGAACTAAGACTTGCAGAAATCTTTTGAGCAGCTTTTGCCAATCTTGCTGGAAATGAGTTGAAGAAGCTAGTGTTTTTCTTTGGGGAGGGGGACAATTTGGGGATGGACCCCTGCCGGTGGGGGATTGCACAAAAAGAGGAATGGCACGCCCCCTGGCAGTTTGCGACCACGTGTGCGTGATAATGCCGTGGTCGCTGCCTACGTCCGAGCGCGTATTCGGGTGTGCAGTGTAACTGTAGGCCTACATGCGTGACCGGATTTGTTCGCTGCTGATTTCTGTCGCTAACAAAATAATTTGGTGACGTGCTGCATAACGACTCCTTGAATTTTTTTATGCAAATCTACAGGGGAGGGAGGGGGGAGGGAAGGGAGAGGAGGAAGAGGGATGATAAACGATCGGGGAGGTGGAAACCGACCGGAAAAACGGTTGAGAGCAACGCTGCTGCTCTGGGGTCCTACGTTCTGTACCTGGACACGTGGGTAGGACAGGACGTACAGTACGGTTGGCGAACTAAATTTGCCCAAACCGTGTTTGGACAGGCGGTTTTCCCGCCGAGTCTGATACTGCACGCCGTCAAAACGCCACCGCGGCCGGCGTAGCTGGACCGTCGAACCGCCAAAAGTTTCTACAGCAGCATCTTGGAACGAAACGTTTGGGGATTTTTGGATGTTACCTTCTTCCCCACAGCGTTTGTTTTCCACCAGATTTTTTGGGGGCTGGGAGGAATTAAAATTATGGGAGCTCGTGCAATCGCAACCCCCTCCCTCCCCCCCTCCCCTTGGTGACCAGGAGGGAATGTGGAGGAGAAAAGCCAGCCAGTTTTGAAGGCTATGGATGTTTTTTAAGTAAAGTAGCACGTAACTCATTCCAAAACCGAACCTTGCTTGCGCACATTTTGGCAAGACAGAACGCAAAATAACAAAAATAATAATAATATAGGTAGGTTACCTTGTTCCACAGGGGTGGGGGCGGCCCCCTGTATTGTTTCATTTTATTATTCTTTAGATCCTTGCAAACAATCCCGTTTTGACTATTCGTTCAAGTAACAACCCCCCCCCCCCTGGAGCCACCGTTTGTATTTGTCAGCAATTTTGACTTGCCTGCAGAGACTTTGTTTTACCCCTTAAATGTGATGACATCGGAAGTTCATTGTAGCCGTTGCAGGAACAATGAACAGTTCTCGGCCGCATTCACATTTATTAACGAGCTTATCTAGCGGTATCGGCCCCCCCCCCAAGAAGGTGGTGTCCTGGTCTACCACAATTGACAATTTTTTTTTTTTTTTTTTAACACCGATCAAATTATAAGCTATTAGCAGGAAATGGGTGGATCTAGAAGGTGACACCCTAGGGTCACCCTTCCTACTTTTAAGGCTTATAAACTGATCCGTGGGTTAACAAAAAAATTGTTGGGCACTGGTGGTAGGTAGACCGACCGCAGCCTTCTCGGGGTCCGATACCCGTTATATGCTCGCTGTTAGAGGGCGACACTCGTCCTAACAGCATCGCGATAGCCCGTCCATGGTTATAGATACTCCCTTCATATAGGATCACGGAAGCTGCCGTTAGAATGGCAGCTCCCTGGTAGAAATGAACCGAGATCGGCTCCAGAGTAAATCAGGGAGGAGCCTTTTCGTCACCCTACACCCTTTCCAGGGGGCGACCTCCCTTGGGCAAAATCTCCATGCGGAGATACAATCCCGTCAACTTACTTACTCTCAATTTACAAATTAGGCTAAACGTCACGTTGTTGTGCTTGATAATTTAATAAAGTTCCAGTTAATTAGTTCAGCCTACATCCCTGCTGCTGCTGCTGCTGCTGTGTGACACCGACAGTCAAAGGAAAACCCCTCCTGATTACAGCGTTATAACCACCCCTATGTCCTTATATGGTAACTACCAAGGCAGTGCCCACACAACAGAGCCAGACAGCTGCTAATAAAGAGATAAATGGCATAATAATAATACTAGGCCTACCCACTCTCCACCTCTCTCTCTCTCTCTGTGTGTTTCAAACCAGCCTTTGCTTTACCACACAAGCCCTCCCTAGCTCTTTACTAATCAAAAATCATTAAAACAATCTGATCATCCAATCATGTCAAACTTTGCCCAGTAACTTCTGCCACCCCTTCTGCTTTAAAAAAAAAGAAAAAAAGAAAAGAAAAAAAAAAGCCCACAGCTCCTCCAATCCAGGCTTGAATTGAAGTTTAATCAACTTCACCCTCCCTTCAAACTAGATAAATATCATTCCTTGACATGAAGCTAAAATTTCCCTCTCTTTCTTTATGTTTCATCTTACATTACCACTCCACTCCGACCCCCCCATCTCCATCAAGGGCACTTCCATAGGGATAAAAAAAATGACCCTAGCTAGCTAGCAACGAGCCAAGAGAGATTGTTTCTGTGGAGAGAGAGAGAGTTTGATTACATTCAAAGATAAAGCCTATTTATATGTGTGTGTGTGTGCATGCGGCATGTGTTTTGTGTGTGCAATGAGTAACCGCAGCATAAATTTTACAGCCCTACCTAAAATGGTCAATTCCATGGCAGTGAAAATCCAGCTTCAATCTGTCCTCCTCCCCACAGATTTTTTATTTAGTCTAGGTGAATAAGGTCACTCACTCTCTGCAGGGTTAGGATAGTATGGCCTGGGTTTTTTTTTGTTGATGTTTTGGGGGAAGTTTAAAATAACTGCAAGCTGTGACTATAACAGGGTTAAGACTTTAATACCATATAGCCAGGGAGAAGAGAATGAGGAGGAGCGCCCAAGGAACAATGATGTAGGGGGAAGTCGATAAACTAAGGATATTTACGTCCTCAAGTTTGTTGCAAGAAGAACAACTGACCCAATAAATTTATGGGAGGGGGGGTAGAAGAAATCCATAACTTTTTAGATGGATAGTTTCACAAGAGACCACCCAGGTGTCGAGAACCCACTGTCATTAAAATATAAATGTAACATTAAAATATCTGCACATTAAAAAATCTGCACATTAAAATTGGCTGAAAATTCAAGTTTTGAGGAAATTTGAGTCGAAACACAGTGGGTGATACATGCATGCCATTCATGTAGGCAAACAAAGAAATAAGATGGTTAAGTGTCACCTCCGTAATTTATTTTCATGTGTCAGTTAAAGCAATCCATGCACATAAAATACATTGGGTGAGCCGCTTTTTTGTGAACGTACATTTTTTTCTTCTTCATTACTGAATTTTGTAAAAACGGTTTCGCCTAACCTCGGCCATTTACTTTAAAAATTTATTATGTTAGAAGAAACAGCACAAATGCATACACTCCTTTAATTTCCCCACCGCTGGACACTTGAAGGTATAAAGGCAAGGTCATCGAGGAACTGCATAATTATTTCTGTCCAGCACATTCTCAGGGAACCCTGGGTGACCTTTTATGTCCTGGAGTATAATGGGGCAGGTGAGGGCTCCCATGTGCTAGGTACATACATATGGCAGCTGCCATTTCGAAACTAGGGCGATGCGGAGGACCGTGTAACATATTAAATTAACCATTACGGATTTGGTTCGTGCCAGGCTGTTGCACCATTTTGCTGCCTTGGTCGGATTGATCGCTGTGAGTGACTTTCCGAATCTATTTGGGCTGATTTCACCAGGGTACTGACTGTTGTACGAATGAATGGCTGTGCGAATCACCATATAATACCAGTTTGACACCCCAACAAAATTACCATACTGCTTCGTTCGTGTACGACCACGTCTGTTGCTTGGCTTTGGTGTGTCTGTTGTTTCGCTTGTGTGATTGTTCTCTCGTTTGGGTGTCTGTTGTTTTGTTTGTGTGATTGTTTGTTCGTTTGTGTCTGTTGTTATGTTGTGTCTGTTCCTTCGTTTGTGTCTGTTGGCTCAATTGTGTCGTTCTTTCATGTGCATCTCCTTGTTTTACATACACACAACAAAAACAGAACGATTTTTTTTGTACAAATGTCAATCCATAGCAATGGGTTTTAAAAATAGCAAGGGAAGATTGACCTTCACTTCTGTGAGGTCATTGTGACCAAAATTGATAAATAAAAAAGCAAATTTATGGCCAACTTTGACAGCTAACTTGCTGGCTGAGTTGGTTCAGAGGTCAGACAGAATACAGTGAAGTTTATATTTAGATAGTACATTAGGAAAGAGTCAGTTTCGGCATGGTAGAGAGGTCTGCTCTAGCAAAGAGAATAACCAATGAAACTCAAAATTCTGTCTGGGAATAGGTGGCCAAGAGTGTAATGTACTCTAATGAATGCCCCATTGTTAATGTTAGATTTTGTCGTGTAATAATTGCCCATACTTTTATTGAAGAACTGGGTGATTATGCCCTTCACATTACTGAATTACTAGCAATAGTACCAGGAGTAGCAACGTTTGAGGTACGCGTCTCGTTTGAGGTATGCGCCTCGTTTGAGGCACGCGCCTCGTTTGAGGCACGCGTCTCATTTGAGGCACGCGTCTCGTTTGAGGCACGCGTCTCGTTGTGCATGAAAGGGGTTTTAGGCCAATATCCAATGGTGTATGTATTAGTTATATTTCTGGTTTTCAAATGCACTACAATTGAGAAGAAAACAATCAAAAGCGATAACCGATAAACTAATGCAATTCTATGAAGTGCCGAACAGGTTACACGTACACATCACCGTAAATTCTAACAACTTTGTGAAATTTTGCGATACATTAACACCGTCAGTCAGGCTGCCATAACACCGACGAAAAGCATAATTATTTGTTATACCATTTGATTGGTATACTATATAGCTAGGGTATAGTATAGGCTGATATCTACATACACATACTGTATGTACATGTAATTGAGGTTAGTCTTACATGAAGTTCATACCATTTGCTTTGGTGGGTAACAAGATTTGTTAGACAGAAATGTTCCTACAGGGGGGTATTAAACACAGGAAAGTTCTTTGGCTTTGTTTCTTATCCTCCAGGAGTTTACCGAATAAACTCAGTGGAGGGCTAGCTAGCCACAATAGACCTCTGCTGGCAAGGTGCTTTACAGCAACTGCCAATGACAACAAACAATCAAGTCAATTTCACAGAATCAGTGTCATCCACCGCCTCTCATTTCACCCCCCCCCCCCAACGGGCAATATCGTTCATCTACGGAACGTCATCCCTCGCCCCCCCCCCCTTCATCGCACACGGCTACACGCCCTCCTCCGACTAATAAAGGGCATGCCAGAGCGGAGCGGCCTTCGCGCAAACCTTCTCCGCTCCGCATGACTCCCGGGACCTGAGAGGCGAGTCAAGACTTTATTTGGTAGTCGCAGCTCGCTCGCCGCCTCCTCCTCCTCCTCCTCCTTCCTCCTCCTCTCTCTCTCGCTCGGTAATTTGAACCTCGGCCAACTTTCTTTCTTCATTTTTTTGTTTTCTTCCCTGGCCTCCTCGGCTCGCGCAACCGAGCCGGGGGTTTTAATCAATTGGATTACCGACGAAGGGGTCGGCACCGACGTCGTTAAACCAGCCCCCGGTGCCCCGCGCGATATACGGCTAAATCCCAGTAGGTTGCACGCTCGCCCCCCGTGTCGAGAATTAGCTCGGGCCGATGACGAAGATGACTCTTCGACAGACGAGACGGTTGCAAAGCTGCACTGACGATGTCAGTGCAGCTTTCCAGCGACATCGGGCGGCGGCTTCCAATTTCACAAAGTTTTGATACGACGACGCCGGGTGAACTGCGGAGTCGTAGAGGAACGACGACGACGCAGGAGAATTCAGGGAGGAAATTCGAGATATAGTTTTGTTTTGTCGTCGATGTGGAAGGGAGCGACAAATTCTGACCTATGATATATATGTAATTCTGGCTGATGATATATAATTCTGATCTATGATATATAATTCTGGCTCATGACTTGTAGTAATGATATTGTTATTATTATCGTTATTATAATTATTATTACACCGGTAGTTCACAATCCCTTAGAGCTCTACACGCTGTACACTATACCGAAGGACAACAAGTTAATTACACGTTCAAAAAAAATGGAACCTTAAGCGATCATTCTTGGATATGATGATGTTTTATTCTCTCATAAAATGTGGTTTATTCAAATTTTTATACGAAAATTAAAATAAGATATCAAGAGTGGGGTGGGGGATGACATCGACGACAAAAAAATGAAATGGGTTAGAGACGAGAGAGCTAGAGAGAGAGAATTGGAGATTGTGAAACCTTTCTCAAATACGTAGCAATGAACTCGTACCTAAAAAGAT
This sequence comes from Orphnurgus asper, assembly GCA_027574785.1. NCBI lineage: Eukaryota > Metazoa > Echinodermata > Holothuroidea > Elasipodida > Deimatidae > Orphnurgus > Orphnurgus asper. The sequence continues at coordinate 13,799 of JAODAG010120160.1, forward strand.
TTGTCTTCTTTAGGGGTAGAGGATGGAGGGGATGGAGAAGGCGAGGAGAGAGTATCCGGGATGGAATGCAACGTATGACCCTTCATTTTGTTTTGGACACGACTGCTCCCGAGAAGACGTCGATAGGCTCTCTTAAGACTGTAGGAAAGTCTATTACCTATGTACGGTGTGCATAACCGAATGCTGCCATTTTGGATCGCCCGACAGACATTACGGCACTACTGCACGGATTATGCAGGAGCCGTTGCACACTAAAACGAGAACCGGTTTAATCTACTACCATATAATCACACCCTCAAGTCCTCCTAATGGATTTCAAAAGTGTTCCATGGCTGTTTATATTGTGCTACGTTTACTCATAGTCTAGTTTAGTTAGGGTCAGGAAGGGCAAGAGTCTTCATCAAAAGATCTCGACCCCACAGACATCAGGTCATATTGCATTGCAGGTTTTCCATCATCCCCTTGCCCCCTTCCCCTCCCCCTACTACCCAATATGTCGGGGATTCTACCAAGAAGCAGCGATCTCGACCCTCACAACCCTGTATTTGAACAAACTGTTTGCTTGTCGCCAAAAAATAAATAAAAAAATACCAAACTAAATATATACCTTTGCAGTCCTTGCGGTGATTCGAGAAGAGGTAAACACGTTTTCCGGGGCTACCCTTCCCTTACTTTACCGTTAGTTTTTGAGGCGTCCCCGTTGCGTTTCACAGTCGTTATGCCTTTTACGAAGCTCTGCGAAGCTTAACCCCGCCACAAAAATAACCCCATAAATATTTATTGTTAGCTTAACACAACTTGGCCTTTAAAATTTAAATTTGTGCAAGTAAACAGTTGTTGCTGAACCAAGGCAGGGAACAGAGGCCTGTGTACAATGCACTGGGTTCCATGTGGTGCATAGAGGGAATAAACTCATAGAAGTATCCATGAAAATCCAAAGGCTATTTTTCTTTCATACCACCATAAAGGTCGTCAACTAAATTTTTGGTCAGTTCACAGTTCACCATGAAGTCTGAAAGTAGTGCATAGATGTTTAATCAACCTCCAATGGAGCAGTCTATGTGAAGGACTCTCTACCCATCAAACATTATCTTAACGATGTAAAATGACCGATACAGGACACCTACTTCAGGGAGGGTGGAGCATAAGGAATCATTACCCAGACAGCCCCGAGGGATGGTCACGAAGTGGGAGGGGGATAGTCATGAAGTGGGATGGTGGATGGTCATGAAGTGGGATGGTGGATGGTCATGAAGTGGGAGGGGGAAGGGTCATGAAGTGGGAGGGTCATGAAGTGGGAGGGTCATGAAGTGGGATGGTCATGAAGTGGGAGGGGAATGGTCATGAAGTGGGAGGGGAATGGTCATGAAGTGGGAGGGGGGTTGTCATGAAGTGGGAGGGGGTTGTCATGAAGTGGGAGGGGGTTGTCATGAAGTGGGAGGGGGTTGTCATGAAGTGGGAGGGGGT
>JAODAG010120271.1:0-15264 GCA_027574785.1 Orphnurgus asper
CCAGAGGCCATAGTCTTAAGCTTCGTAAGGATTTTTCCAGGTTAGATAGCAGAAAGTTCTTCTTTTCACAGAGAGTGTTGGATGAGTGGAATGACTTGCCTGAGTCATTGGTGTATGCCAGTAATGTCAATGCCTTCAAGAATGGTATTGATGCCTATTTACGGATATTGTTAGAATTTAGGGTTTTTGCGGTTCAGGATCCTTTATGAGGACATTGTCCTTTCTGATCCTTATTATGTATACTATACTATACTATTATCATTTACAAGGGAACCCTCATCAGACTTCAGTTAGTGGTCCAACAGTATATACTTCACTTTTTCCTTAGACCCAACGTACCCAAAAAGCCTTAGGATTTTCCTTGATACCAGAAGCAAGTTTTTCTCAAAACCAAACTTAGTGCTTGAAATCAACTGCCGAACCAACATAACCTGCTTGTTAAACCTAGTGAGCAAAGCATCCGAATGAGAGACTTTGTAGTTAGTTATTCCAAAGCCTGCGCTTCTTCCTGATTTCCTTCAGAACATCCCTTGACATCCATGCTGGTTTAGTCGACTTACGCTGGCTATTTCTCTGAGGAACAAAATGTAGTGGAAAAGAAAGTAAATCTTTTATATTGCTCGATTTTCATTTGGGCTACGGAATAAATTGTTATGTAACTTATTGTAATTTATTATACTGTACTTGCCAAATACCTCATAGGCTCGGCTATGAACTAATTTAATTAAGGATAGTGGGCTGCAAGAATTATATCATAATATGTTGGAATGTGGAATTAAACTTTTAAGCTTAAATAATTAAGCTGAAATCAAGAGCATGCCTTTTCCTTTTCAGATTGCTACCTATCTGGCACATCGGATCATCTGCTGCATGATGATGTGAAGATTCACAAAGACAGTACGATTCATGAAAACTAAGCACAATCCATTAAACAGCATGTTCTTTGTTCAACATTTGTGGTAGTTAACCCTCAGGACGTATCTAGAGAGAGAAGGATTTAAAGGTAACCTATAAGAAACAGATAAATCTTAAACATTAAAAATGTCAAGTGACAGGGGAGGCAAGAATGACATGGAGAGAGTTGGACTCTTCCAGGAGATGGGATACGTTACAATAGGGGACAAATATACTACACCTGGAAGTGAGTATATTAGATTTAATTTAATTAGGTTTAATTTGACAAGTCATGAAATTAACATTTTCTTTTATAAGAAGCTATTATTAGTTTTAGGAACATGCAGCAAGCTAGATGTCAAGCTTTTTGTAGCCTGTCCCCCCCCGGACCGATATTTAATGTACCCTGTCCGAGGGACCGTGACCGAGAGGAGAGAGACCTCTCCAGTGGCAGCTGTGCTGAGTATAATTGAAGTAAAATTTGCAACATGACATGTCCATAAACCTAATTAAAATTTCAACCAAAAACAATGAATACCAAAGTAAAGCAGCCACATCATTCCTGAACAAAGCTGAACATGTCATTCCTGGAGCAATCTATGAAGCAGACATTTACCCATGGCCACATGCTCAAATCCCCCACTATAGCCTATGTGGGGGAAACCCACAGGAAAATAAGTCAGGATCGACCCTACCTCAGGGATCATCACAAAGTTCAAAAGGGATTGGTAGGATTTGGTGGTACCAAATAATCCAATGAAAAGTTAAGAAAGTTAAAATTAATATAATAATAAAAATAATAATACAAATAATTACTCTTGAATAATTACTTTCTCTTCATGTACAACGTATCCATTATCAAAATAAATACTCTTGGTAATTACTTTCTCTTCATGTACAACGTATCCATTATCAAAATAAGTACTCTTGGTAATTACTTTCTGTTCATGTACAACGTATCCATTATCAAATTAAATGCTCTTGGCAATTACTTTCTATTCTCGTACAACGTATCCATTATCAAAATAAGTACTCTTGGTAATTACTTTCTGTTCATGTACAACGTATCCATTATCAAAAAAATACTCTTGGTAATTACTTTCTCTTCATGTACAACGTATCCATTATCAAAATAAATACTCTTGGTAATTACTTTCTCTTCATGTACAACCTATCCATTATCAAAATAAACACTCTTGGTAATTACTTTCTCTTCATGTACAACGTATCCATTATCAAAATAAACACTCTTGGTAATTACTTTATGTTCATGTACAACGCATCCATTATCAAAATAAATACTCTTGATAATTACTTTCTCTTCATGTACAACGTATCCATTATCAAAATAAACACTCTTGGAAATTACTTTCTGTTCAAGTACAACGTATCCATTATCAAATTAAATACTCTTGGTAATTACTTTATGTTCATGTACAACGCATCCATTATCAAAATAAATACTCTTGGTACTGTAATTACTTTCTGTTCAAGTACAACGTATCCAGTATCAAATATAATTACTCTCATACAGATACTTTCAATGATGGAGCCTCTAAGAACAAGCAGATGCTCCCAGGTGGGAGTAAGACCATCACGGCCTTGCAGGCGGGTTACTTTGATGAGAAGTTTGCCCGTGTGATGGAGGGGGAATCCTACAGTGACCCTGTCAAAAGGAGACGACAGCAAAGGTTACAAGGATCCGGTAAAAACATTGGTAAAGCGTTCGTGCCCAGCAGTGGAGACAAAAAGCCGTTAGTATATAACCAACCAAACTTGCCAATTTTCTGTCTTTCAGTGATTTAATTGTCATGAAGAGATACTGTGATTATTGCAGACATATTTAAATAAATTTCATTTGCATTTCTACAACCTCAAATTAATTCAGGAAAAAGTTCCTTTAGTACATTACAGTATTCCATTTGTCCTTTGCAGTTCCGGGACTTATTTTCTGTGAGTATATAGTGGGGATTTCTTCGTCATGTATCAAGAAGGGTAAAAATACAAATTTTCAAAATTAAAAAATGCTGTACGTATAGCTAACATTGTTGCAGTAGGTGTCTTGAAATTTAGTGAACATTCCAAAGCATACAATTAATGCATTAAGTTGTGACTGCATGACTATCATGTTTTATGTGCAACAATGCGTGGCTGCGAGCCATGCCGTAACATCAATTCGTTTGGTTTTACGAGGGAGTTTTGGGGCAAAATACTTCATTTCTTGTTGTTATTTTTTCCGATCCATTTACCAGAGTGCCAGTTCCTATGGAACTCCGAGTTTCAAAGTTATTAGCCATTAAACTCACTCCCACAAACTAATCTGTGGCGATTAAGTACTCGACCAAGGTCATGAAGCGCATATTTGTGGGAGACTTTCTTTGCGACAAACTCTGCCACTCACTGGGTCACGGAATTGTTTCTAATGATGTAATTAGAAACCATTCTGTTGAAAGTTGGTGATCAGGTAGGGTGAGTGTGACTGGATCATTAACTTTCAAAAGAATGGTTTCTAATGATGTAATTAGTATGTTTTTTTTGCTGGCATATCATGAATATTAATCCTACTAAACATCTATTTGATGGGACCATTTCTTATCTCATGAAACTAGAGGAAGCTATCATGATGTGTTTCATGAAACTGAGAAAAATTGCATACATGCATAATTTGTTACTAAGCAACAGTCTTTCCCAGCAAAACTTGAAATGTATATCTTGCAGGATGGAGAAGCCGATAGCTCTATTAAAGAGAGCATATACATGGTCGTACATTTTTTTTCATGCCCTTAGAAACCTACATTTTAAAAGTGATAAGACTACCTGTTATTCTAGCATCATGTTTATTTTGTTGATGTTTAATTGTCCATTCAAGAGTGGGATGGTTTTCAAAATCTGCACTCTTTGTTTGTTTTCTTCTATTTGTCATATAGCTCTGGTCTAGGTAACCACTATGGAACCTTAAGTGGACCAGTAGGAGCATTCAGTCCAGCAGAAAGAGCAGGAACAGCATACGTATCTCCAGGAAGGAACGTCATCACCAATCCTCCTAAGAAGGGAACTGGTTATGGGTAATTGCCGAGTTGCTTCAATCTCCCCCCGTAGCTAGCTCTCATTACAGACGTCATCACTTCTACTGCGACTGCTCCAGTTTACATGCACTGGTAGCAATTATTGTTTAGAATTACTGCATGTCATAAAATAGGATGTGAGACTTTCCATCTCCTGCAATTAATGTTTAATTAAGCAGCCCTGTGCAGAACCATCTACAGTGACATGTGCCATGGAGTGGGCAACGTGGCAGGCACATTAGCGGCCATCATTCCCAGATGTTACATATTACAGTAAATATAATGTACAAAGACAAATTGCATTCTTCCCCCTAATATTGATATAGCCCCCTCTAACATTTGAGTACCTGAGTATATGTCCTTGCATGGACGCTACACTGAATTACTTGAAACTATTATAGGTATGATCTTTCCACAGCTATGCTAACCTACTGCTGGGCAAGCAGTACACGTATTCAACAAATCCGTACGACAAAGGAAAAGAACAGAGATGGGTAAGCTTATAGCCAATCCCATTGGGTTGACTATATCAATGAACGTACATTGTGAGAGTCTGCAATTGGTCCAGGAACACCATCTCTGTCCAACATCAAGTCATAAAACTGTTATACCGCTTAATTGAGCTGTAAACACAATTACTTACACGGAGAGGGACTATCAATATGTAACAAAAATTCATTGTTGCAGTTAAACTGCCCAGACTAATTTTGAGAGCTCAGATAATAAAAACCTTGGACTTTCATTGACCAGTAAGTCATCTGGCTAACAAGGTCAAAGGGGAGGGAATTTTATGAGTAATTGTGACAGTTATATAGTGGTAGATTGTTTAGTGAGATCAAATTCCCTTTTATCTGAATATTACCTGCAGAAGATATTGTGGGTGGAAAGACAGATTTTCCCTTCTCAAGAAAACCTAATGTCGTGGTGGGATGGTTGATATGAAATGATGACAGTTGGCACCACTGGGAGAATTATCATTGTTGACTCTGCACAGTACTGTTAACTTATTTACAGTTCCTGAGCTTTGCCAAGCAAGTTGTTATGGTTTCCTTGTTATCCTTCAAATTGAAAACGAAGTTGTCGTGGTTTCCTTGACACATGGTCGTGATACTGTCTCTCTAGAAGGATAATTGCTTTACCATTATTGGTATAATAGTATACTGAGGCTATCCGATTGGGTATCACTGAAACTATCATACTATGGGTATATAGTATTGGTATAGTATACTGAGGCTATCCAATTGGGTAGTAGTTGAACTTGCTATCATACTTTGGGTAGTAGTTGAACTTGCTATCATACTTTGGGTACTAGTACTGAAATTATCGTACTTTGGGTAGTGCTTACTGAAACTATCCGATAGTAATGATCGAAACAGTCCGATACTAGTTTGGTCAATTTGGGAAATTAAAGGGAAAATCAAGTTACGGACTGGAGTCTGGGTTAAGAAGTTGATTTAAGAGCAGGCGTCGCGGCCAGCAGCGGATTTAAGGAAAAGGGCCCTGTCAGCAGCTTGAGGCAGGGGCCCTAAACCTTTCCCCCCCCCCCGGGTGTGGCATAGGAGGGGGTTGAGGGAGCGAAGGAGCGAAGCGACTGAGTGGGGGGGAGGGTCCCCCCTCCCAGCTCCAAGAAATTTTCTGTTTTTATATGCCCGAAAATCAATGTTTTATGTATCATTTAATTATTGATTTGTTTGTTTATGAAAGGTTTATTGAGAAATTGGCATTGAGGCCCGAAATGTGGTAGTTATATAGAAAAAATATCACATACATGTATACAGGCTTGGGAATTATATCAGTGTTCAAACATAGAATAATGGGACTGACATGTCGAAAATGATATTTGAAGAAAAAAAAACAGTTGTGCTCGTGTTTTAGAACCAATTACCAATGTGTTCTTTTCCGCCCAATTTTGGAGTGTATGGGCTCATTTGACTGGCTTTGAGAAGGCAAAAACACCCCTCTGCGAACTTTCTTATGTCCTAGGGTAGACTGTATAGACTCGACACAACAAGGGGCCCAATTTTCCAAAAATAATTGTGGGGGGGTGCCTGTCAGCAGCTGCTGACACTGCTGACTGTTAAATCCGCCGCTGGTCGCAGCATGCTGAAAAAATGGAACTCTGATTGTCTATCTACATCTATGAGCTGCACCAACTGAAATTGAAGAAAAGTGAATTAATAACAGAACTAACTGGTGGTGAAGAGAATATTTTGTCTAATTATAGTACACGGCCCCAACCATGCACTGTAGTCCCTTTCTGCGCCCAGTGCAATTGTAGTTAGCCCGCATTATTGTTCTATTTTTTATTTGTTTTCATTGTCTAGAAAGACCAACTGTCCAATCGTAAGGCCATGAAAGGATCCTCTTTTAAACTCAACATGCATCCTCGGACGTTCTTCGATGCCAATCCTTACTACTCTGACAAGTCCCTTCCGCCAATCAAGAAGAGAGCTGGCGATAAGAAAGCCGTCAAACCATTCAAGCCAAGTTCTCCAGCTAAAATTGTGAGTATATCACTCCTATTATCTCAAATTTATTATCCTCTGCTAACATACGATCATTAGAATAATCACGATGAAAAGATTCCACTAGTGTTTTGGTAGCCATTAACCTTCTAGAGAGACCAATTTTAAGTACTAAGGAAACCACAAAAACTTCTGTGAAAGTCACAAATGGAAGATCATTGCCTGCAGCTGTCATCGCACACAGAGATCTTGCCAGTGGAATGGTCATTATATAATCAAGGGAAATTTATTACTGGGGTTAGTTTTAATGACCCCAAATTGTTTTAGTCTTATGGACTGGGGTCTGGATGAGACTGGTTCAAGAGCAGGCGTTGCGGCATGTGGAATTTTTTTTATTTTATTGAGCTGTATGAACTGACAGCTTCTGTAGCTTGTGTATTATGTGGTACGTACTCTCACCAAAAGATATGCTGTAAGCATACCTGCAATTTGATATCATTAGCTCATGATAACTATATAGCTAAAAAAAATAAGTCTGTCATTCCAGAAGATATAAACTTATTCATAGCCTTTGAAGTCAAATTGTAGGGTCATGGGCAGCTGTAGTAGGGGGAGGGGGCAGCAGGCCACCCACTGGAAATTTTTAATAGTAGGGAAAGCATCACATACCTCTGGAAATGGTTCAGCTTAATGGACATAAAAGCCTTGAAAACTAATAGTGGCATTTATTTTTCATTGGATGCTATTGGCTCTTGTCATTTTTGCATTATAAATTGTATATCTTTTAGATCGGAGGATCAAAGGCTGGTACTTTTGATTCCTATCCATCACATTCTAATGATCCCTACAAGCCGAAGGTGACCAAGGTACCTAAAGCATCGAACATCAGTGGGAAGAAATTTACACCCTCGCCTGGACCAAAGACTGCTCCTATGTCATCCATCATCAACCAGAATGTTATCAGGTCATTTAGTTTTGTTAATATTTCTCAATGGCATAGAAAACATTCCCATATAGTCAGGAACTCTATTTGGGCTACAGGTCACTAAAGTAACTTGATGCTCAATTTTTTGTTTCGTTTATGTCTACGTTTGAGCAGGGTCAGGGATTCCTTCCATCCCACATGCTTTTGTTGTTCATTTATGTGCATGAGTGAGCAAGCCTGGGGAGGAATTCCACTTCCTTTAGTTTTATGTGTTTGTGTAAGGGTCACAGATTCCACTCCATCCCACCTTCCTTTAGGTTTATGTGTATGTGTGAGCAAGGGTCAGGGATTCTACTCCATCCCACTTTCCTTTAGGGACGTGTATGTGCAAGGGTCGGGGATTCTACTCCATCCCACCTTCCTTTAGGTTTATGTGCAAGGGTCAGGGATTCTACTCCATCCCACCTTCCTTTAGGTTTATGTGCAAGGGTCAGGGATTTTACTCCATCCCACCTTCCTTTAGGTTTATGTGTAAGGGTCAGGGATACTACTCCATCCCACCTTCCTTTAGGTTTATGTGCAAGGGTCAGGGATTCTACTCCATCCCACCTTCCTTTAGGTTTATGTGTATGTGTGAGCAAGGGTCAGGGATTCTACTCCATCCCACCTTCCTTTGATTTATGTGTACTGTAATGTGTTTGAGCAAGTGTCATAGATTCCTTCCCATCCTGCCTTCCTTTGGTTTTTGGTTTATGCGTATATGTGTGCATGAGCAAGGGTCGGCGATTCCTCTCCATCCCACTTTTGTTGTTTGTGTCTTTTTCGATTACACATTTTCTCGAAGGAACCTAAACTAGATTAGGGATAATCAGCCTAAATTAACCAACACATCTTTTCATTTCATGTTCCCCACAGATCAATCAACAGTACAAATTTCAGGACATTTGGATCAACTTCGCTAGCCTGAGCCTGGGAGTACCCTATTGCCAAGGTTGGAATCTTTTGGTGTATATCTACACAATAAGATAATGGGAGGAAACTTAATTAGTCACAAAGACACAAAAGTTGTATATGGAGACTGATATCGTTCATCCCATTTGGCATCGTTTGTAGCCAAACAAATCATGTTACGTAAATAAAGTACAACCAAGTCTAGGCTTTTTTGCAGTCTGGGATGGATATTCCATCTCGTACACCCGAATTACTAAGATTAATTTATCTGGAAGATTTATCAAATATTAAATGAAAATCGGTTCAAAGGCTGGAATGTTACCAGCAATAAATCAGAGAGAAGTCTTAATTGAGCAAAGTATATCATGTATGTTGTTTTATATCATCAATTTCTGAGATGAATTCTGCTGTAAAATCAGAACTGTAGAAACTGGAACCCTCCACCAACAGGTTGGCCTAAGCTACGTATGCATGGTATATGGTATACTTGGTACGCGGCAGTGAATCAGATGTCTTTGCCGAATGTTGCTCCATTATAATTTGCCTTTAATGAAGTAACTACCATGCTTGGCTATTTTTGGAGAAAACATGTAATGGAACAACTTCCAACGAAGGTAATTGGTTAAACTTGAATGGAGTATATAATTTACAAACATCAGTCATTGGGGTATATAAACAGTTGCATTCTGTAAGCTAGGCATTCACGGAAGTGGTCTGTGAGTATAAGAGCATTATGTTCAGTTATGTTGTGTGGCTGCATGTGCTAAAGACATTACTACAGTCTGTACTATAATACATCCATTGGCTTATACATACCTTGCAATGAGGTCCAGGCTTCCCAGTAATGTATGATAACGACGTAGCAGCCATTTTATTCCCCCGAAGGATTCTGCTAACTAATCCATGTAACTCCATCTTGAAGAGTTTTGTAATAGTCCAGTACCTACGATGAGACAACAGAACACTTTTATTTTCAAAGACTACAATTTTGTGCACAGCCTATATACTTTCAATGTCCATTTTGTAAAATGACATATTGTGTAACAGCTGTATAGGCTTACTTTATACTACCTAACGAATCCATGCCCTAACCTATTCCACTACTCGTTCAAACTTGGTAGTCCTGCCTGGGGTAATTGTACTGCGTGGGTGATAAAGGAAACCAAAAAGCTCATCTGTTATACTGAGTGCATTCGAGCAATTCAAGACTGGAAAAAAAGGATGAAGTACAAGTTTTTTGGCATTGTACATTGTAGTTAAAGGAACAGTGTCATCTTTTTTCATTTCATGGGATGCATGAGGCAAATGCCATAGACATGAATGCACGGTTATATAATATGCATGTGATAGTATAATATGCATGTGATAGTATAGTTATAGAACATGCTTGTTTAAATCACGCAACAAGATGCATTTTGTCTTTGATGGCTTTATCATAGGGTTATTGCAAATGTTTCAACCAATGGGAAAATTTGCAAACGACATCCATCTATTTTAAGGTAAAACCATTAACCTAGTTATGACCAATTTTAAGTAATCAAGGGAAATTTATTGCTGGGGAAGGTTTTAATGACCCCAGTTTTTATGTTTTGGACCCATTTTTATAGTGTTACAAACTGACTCGGCGGGTCTGAACTGAGAAAGGTTTACGAGCAGGTGTCTAATTGGCATGTCCGTTTCATGTATAATACCTATAGTGCCACTCTCTCTACTCATCAATTAAAATTAAATTCCTTGACTGCAGGGTCAGGGTGGAGAAATTTAAAAGTGATCTAGCTCTTTAAAAGTTAAAAAGTGCAAAATAGTGCAGTCACAGGTCAAATATGCCACAGAGAGTTTGCATAGCTACAAGCAAACGTATTGCAGCATCGATTGAACTGTACTGATGGCCTCTGCATTTGTGCCTATAAAGGTTTCACAGATTTTAACCTCTAAATGCACTTTTGGTAATTTGGGAATAATTTTCAACCGTCCACCAGTCGGGGAGCATTCTACACATTTGTAATCTTTTCCTTTTAGCTTCTAATTATAGCAGCAATAACGAGTTTAGCTGCTAGTATAATTTTAGCTGCAATATGTTCACAGCTGCTATTAGTTTTAGCTGCTATAATTTGAGCTTCTATAATTTTATCTGCTACTTAAAGTTAGATGCTTTAGTTTGAGCTGCTATAGTTTTATATGCTATAAATTTTAGTTGCTGTAACTTTAAACTTGCTAAAATTTTAGCTGCTATCATATATGCTGTATAGATCGAGAGAGGATGGTGGCATGTTTTGCTATAACTAAAGCAGGATGGCACAAGGGGAATTAGACTCTGTAATTGTCTTACTGAGTTTTTGACGAATCTAGCTTCACGATTCTTTGATCCGTCCGCCTCAGAAGTTATAATGTTATAAAACATTCGCTGACATGCCGTGATGCCTGCTCTTAAACCTTTCTCATCCATACTCCAGTCCGTAACGCTTAAAAAAACCTACCCCAGTAACGAATTTCCCCTTGATTAAGTAACGACCATTCTGCAGGAGACCGCTATGTGTTGTGACAGCTTGGAAAACCAAAGAATGCTGTGACATGCTGCAGGCAGTATCTTCCATTTTTTTTTTACTTTTCAGTGCAGAACTTTTAACCCGTTTATACAGTTCCTGAGCTATGTCAAGCAAGTTGTTCGTGGTTCCCTTGGTACTTAAAATTGGTCATAAAAGTTGTCTCTTTAGAAGGTTAATGGCTTTGCCAAAAGCTAGTGCAGCAGTGACATCATGGGCTTTTTTTAATCCAAATTTCTCCCATTGTACAGAGTATGGACCAATTTTTATATATTTAATATTATATTTTTTATATTTTTTGACTAACATGATTATCATTTTGCACTAAGGTTTCAAAGTTCGATCATCCACGTGACCCTCGTTTCTTCACTACTAAGACAGTTTTATTATTAGCTGTTTGATATATGTAAATAAGAAATGCATAAATGGTTAGTACCTAATTCCTGGCAAATTGGTTTGCGAAAGAATAAAAGGCAGAATTGACCGATCCTATCTTGACCTATCTGTCTTCTCTATAGTTTCTCTATTTCCTTTGAAATTAATTGCTATGCATTGTACTTCCCAAGTTTACATTATTACTCTTAGAGAGAGGTTAACAGCGCCACTGCAGGATGATCTAAGTACTTCCTGGAAGTAGACAAACTTCCAACCTGACCCAGCCCTGTATAGGAAGGTCGGTCGTCAAGTTCAAACGTGGCGGTTTAGGGGTAATAGCTAGGGGCTGGGCATCTGGTAAATCTCCATCATATACCTCGTGTCTTCTCACCATATTGCTCAATCCACTGAGAAGAAAAGAACAATGAAATATAAGATGCATGACTGTCCACTGGTTCCACGTACCTATTTCCCCCCCCCCCAACATTTGTCTCTGTAGATTGAAATCTACATGGCTGCATGCATGGTCGTGCAAAATGAGTACACAATTATCCATTGAAATCGTGTCTGCATGTATGTCACACCATAGCAAAACGGGTACACGATTGCCTTCCCCACACAATTAATTATTACAGTAAATTGAAATCATGTCTGCATGCATCACACAAAAGCAAAACGAGTACATATGATACACAATAAGATCCCCATAATTATCCCTGAAGATTGAAATGATCATGTCTGCATGCATGGTCACACCATATCAAAATGAGTACACGATACACAACACAATTCGCCCACAATTATCCCTGTAGACTGAAATCATGTCGGCATGCATGGTAACACCATATCAAAATGAGTACACAACACAATTCGCCCATAATTATCCCTGTAGATTGAAATGATCATGTCTGCATGCATGGTCACACCATATCAAAACGAGGCGATACACAACACAATTCGCCCGCAATTATCCCTGTAGCTCGAATGATGTCTGCATGCATGGTAACACCATATCAAAATGACACCACAATACACAACACAATTCGACCACAATTATCCCTGTAGATTGAAATCATGTCGGCATATGCATGTACGTCATGCCATAGCAAAACGGTTACAAGCTACACAACACGATTCCTCCCCCCCCCTACAATTATCCCTGTAGATGTGCATGTCTGCAGGCCGGTCACACCATGGCAAAATGAGTACACGTTACACCACATAATTCACTGACACAATAATCTCTGTAGATTGAAATATTGTCTGCATGTTCACTACCGAGTCTAAACGAGTGCATGATACCCAACACGAATCCCCACGATGATCCATACAGTTGAAACCATGTCTGCATGGCATGGTCACACCATACTCAAATCGAATACACGATATACACTACACCTTCCCCTCCCCCATTATCCCAGCATGTGGATTTCTATCATTTCTGCATCATTTCGGTCACACCGTAGCAAAACGAACCCCCACAATTATCCCTATGGATTGAAGTCTTGTCTGCATGCATGGTCATATCAGGGAGCAGCTCCCATAGCTAAAACGAGTACACAATACACAACAAAAGTGGAGTGTAAAGTGTACTTTTAATTATCTAATTAGACTCCTGACAAAGATGGTTTACAGCTCTGCACAGCTGCTTGAACTTTATATGTTAATCTTCCATTGAATCTATAGTGTATGGTTCAGTAAATAAAATGTACTGGCTAGCATATATATAGCGGCCATAGTGGTTTTCAGAACTACGTGCAGCTACGAAACGTACTATTTGTGTATCTGGCATTAAGATCGTATCTTTTGAGAGAAAAAGGAAGTTCAATATCCATGCAACAACTGAGATATCAAAGTGGAGAGGTATGTTGGAGGCACTCCATCTCAACAACGTTGAAGTGTCCGGAGGTGTCTTTCAGATGCAACCAGGAAATCCACTTATCAATATAGTTTCCCCAAAGACCATGCAGCATGATGAGACTGGTCCACTAGCTTTGGTAAAGCCATCAACCTGCTAGAGAGACCAATTTTAAGTAACAAGGAAATCACAACAACTAAGTTGTTTGGCATGGCTAAGGAACTGTAAATAGTTTCTCAGTGTTAGAGTCACAAAGAAAAGATATTACTGCCTGCAGCCTGTGAGCAATCTTTGTTAATCCAAGCTGTCACCACTTACGGAGTAGAATGGTCATGATGCGACTGCCCCACTGGCTTTTGGTAAAGCGATTTTAACCTTCTAGAAGAGAGTTTTTTGACCAAATCTAAGTAGGCCTACCAAGGACACTACAGTACTACAACTTGCTTAGCATAGCTCAGGTATTGTAAATAGGTTAACTTAGAAGTTATGTGAAAGTCACAAGAATACTGCTTGCAGCCTGGGAGCGTTCAAAAAGTCACCATGTGCGCATACACAATTGTCATTAACCAAGGGAAATTATTACTATAATTGTAGGTTAATGACCCCCAGTTTTTATGTTTCAGACCCCATGTTTAGCGTAACGGACCGGGCTCTGGATGAGAAAGGTTTAAGTGGAGGCATCGCGGCATGTGTATGTTAACTGTCAACACCGTCCTACCAGCAATGCCCTCTAGCTCCAACTTTTCTTTTAAATGGACTTCATGCAGATCGATATGGCTAACTCGTTCAAAGTAGCTAGATTAGTTAGTTTAATCAAGTACAAGTTAGGGTCATAAATTAACCGTCTTTGTCGTGATCGTGGATGAACAGCACCGGCTTCGACGAGTCTTCTCCTTTCGATCAATGTCCAGAAGTCAACGAGGTAGGCAGGCATGCACGCGTGCCCATCCATCCCATCATGCTCCCGGGACCGCCATTTAGTATACCCCCATCCGACGTGAGTGTACCACAATCTTCACCACTTTCTCAAAGGCGGAGGGAAGCGAGAGAGCAACCATGCATCGCACTGCAGCTGTTCTGAGCTGTTGCGACATCAACGAACTCACCGGCCAAATGAACTTGAAAATCGAACCGTACACGTGCACCACTGATCATTACTGCAACAGCGGTGCTGAACAAATCACGTCAACATTCGGGCTATGAAGTGGACGTTCAAACTGCTAGGTCACACTCTCACATCCAAGTTCAATTTAATTGTTTTCAATACTTCAGCATACTATTATAATTCACTTCAAAAGTATTTAAATATAAAGTTACAGAAAATTGAGTTGGGTAAATTTTATTTTTACATTGGTAGCATATATAAGCATATGCACATGTACAACCTTTGAAAGACCATAACATTCCTCCAAAGAAAACAATTAGATTACATGCAGATGGATTGATGGAGTTCATTCAATACCATAATTATGCTTACACGCTTCCTATCTGCATCAACTAACAGGTCAAGGTATTCATAAAGCTTTTTAATATTTTTGTTCTTTAATTAAACAACAATCCCAAACAAGGCTAGTTCTTGCCACTGGAGAAAAACCATCTTACTTAACTGCTCCACTGCCACTAGCTGTATGTCCCAAGGAAAACACCACAACTTGCTTGGCATATAGCTCAGGAACTGTAAATACTGAGATTAAAAGCTCTGAGTCACAAACAGAAGAATATAACTGCATGCAGCCTGTGAGCAATCTATCCAAGCTGTCATCATACACATGCAGCGATCTTGTGCAGAAGGGTCATTAATCAAGAGAAATTTATTACATGGGTAGGTTTATAAGGACCGGCCAGTTTTTCAATATCCCAGTTTTTATGTTTTGGACCCCATTTTTAGTTGTTGTGGACTGAGAAACTTAAGGTTTATAAGCAAGGCATCCATATGGCATGTGACCTGTGATAAACATTTGAAAGGAAATGCATCTATAGGTAAAAGGTCCGGTCAAACTTTTTGATTCGATCAAGACAAAACCTCAGGCTAGCATTATAGTGGTAAATTTGTAGGTCTGCCCAGTTGCAGACTGGAAGAAGAAGATAAACGATTCTCTGGCAATCAATATCACATGAAACAAAAGTTTAAACAGCATTATGCACAGGATTAAATAACTATCAAAGTATCTTAAAATCGATCAAGACT
>JAODAG010120382.1:0-15262 GCA_027574785.1 Orphnurgus asper
TTTCTGCGGCTATAAAGTTGTAATAGAGAGTTGGCCTGTATGTGCTGATTACCAGCCGAGCATAGATGGTACAATAATTATTGATGCTAGTACAGTAATTGTGTATCTTCTATGAGGGTCGGTGGTTTTTATTTAATTTACATTCCAGGACATGACTATACTGAATTGATAGTAACGATGGCTGGTCCAGGGCGTCGAAATCGGGGTTGGGCAATCAAGACATAATCTCCCAGTTCGTGAGATGGGCGACATAACCGGGACATAATAACATCGCTTTAATTAACTACGACATTATAGAGTGGGGTGCCATCCACAGCCATTGATTAATGCTGTTAATGGTGCACTATACCATCATACACAACAAAAAGACTGAGGTAATTATGCGCGGATTGGACATCACATTCTCAAAGTATATTATTATGAGGGGAAATGAGTACGAAAGGATGGAATGAATGAAATGATGGCTGCTGATGTGAACATTCAAACAATATAATCAGTCAGAAAATGAGAACAAAGCACGATATGAATTGTATTATTTATTGTTGGTAATTTTTCCACGAATTTCACACACACACATGGGATGCGTGCTAACAGTGTTAACGACATTACTAGTAAAATTATCATGTTTAAGAATAGCCACCCAAGAAATTGCCTTGGCACAAAGTAATTTACCTTCCAGCCATAGCTTAATCCTATTTCGATCGGACTGTAGACATGGAAATCTTATAGTGTAAGTGTAGTGCAGCGTAATGTCTAGCACGTGACTCTGGAGGAGCCCACAAATATGCTATATATGATACTGCATATGATCTCATATGATCCCAAATATCAACCCAATAACTACCGTGACAACTATTAGTTTCACAAGTTTAAACATCAATCAAATAAAATATTATCCATAACGGACAGCGCGGTCTTGCCCAAATCAATGGATTGAAAATTAGTTTATCAATGTGCAAATACATACAGTGAAGAGAAACTTGTTATAGCTACATTATCTCACACATGCCTGTGAGTTAGTAGTAACATGAAATATGGAACCTCAAATGTGAAGTTTGTTTTCTTCTTAATAATTAACTTCTGTTTGTGTAATTAGGTTGTATATTTTGACTAGCAATAAGTTTTGCAGGTTTTAATTCCTATATCACGCATGTGATTTAAATTGTTTGCAACCGAAGGTATTTAACATTAAAGATCATCATTCCGTCATGTCCACATATCCCTCCTAAATATCAATCACATATCAGATATTACTAATAAGTATCGATTGCTAACCATATTTGTGACTTTCTAGCCATTTAAAGTGAATTGTTCATAAACAAATTGACTGAAAACGTTTGAAATTAGAAAGTTGATGTAACAATTAGGTCCACTAATGTCTCTTGAATACTACGAGACTGATCATAAGGAGAAGACCAATCAAAAACTTCGACTGCGACACAGCAAATCCTGCACCTGTCCATTCTTGAGGTGCTGTGAATAAGAAGAAGACGAAGACAGTATTAGAAATCTATACATATGAAAGGTGTTATGAACACACTCTGACAACTCTCGGGAAAAGGATAGAAACTTTTATTGCATTAGGCTTTTATTAAAATCGAATATTCCAAGAATAACGACAATATAATTTAACACAATAGTGGAAATAGTAGTCTCAGATCTCATTGAAAGTTGATTAATTTGTTGTTGAGGTGTTATCTATATAACATTGCCTGAAATTGTCAAAAGTAGAGAGTTGTGAAACTTAAATGTTCCTAGTTATTACGATGTTAAATGTAGAATGATCCAGTTCCAAAGAAAGTCCACCACGTTCATTTCTGAACTGACTCTCGTCATGCAACTGACGGTTGAACATTCATTTTTATTAGCATTTCATGAACCGTTGTGTCGTATTATCTATATCACCGTCGACTTTGTATGTATGGAGTTATCAATATACGATATGACATATTTCCAGAGAAAAGTACCTGCTGGTTTCCAATTGGGGGCATTGTCCCACCCCAAATATTCATCTGCGTTCTCATTCTCTAGCCAGTCAATCAGAGGTTGAAAGTACTTTACAAGCGGTTCTGCAGACATACTTCTCTGGTTTGTAATTGCTGCCATTGCGTCTGGCCATGGTCGGCTGCTCCCTGTCTTTAGCATGTTCCTATGCAAAATATACACATAACATATGTCATTAAATACATGAAAGCCTATCTCTTTAGACCTCAATTTGAATCGTTTCGATTTAATAATCACATTTGAGCCTGTTATTTCATGCTTTAGGTTAACATTTGAAATTCGAAATATCATGAAAAGGTGAGTTCTGAAATGAATATAAACCTATTAAGTACTAAGCAATATATATATTACCGAATATCAGTCATTCCAATTTTGAGGATAGTCATCCAGAAAATTAAATTTCAATTGAACGAAATTAAATTGTTCTTCAATTTGAAACGATGTAATACCAACTACCAAATCATCATAACGATGTAGGATTTTATACAATTGATTTAATAATCACACTTGAGCCTGTTATTTCATGCTTTAGGTTAACATTTGAATTCGAAATATCATGAAAAGGTGAGTTCTGAAGTAAATATACGCCTATTAATTACTGAGATATATATATTACCGAAAATCAGTCATTCCAATTTTCAGGATAGTCATCCAGAAAATGATGCAGGATTTTATATGCCCCCTACACATTTTGGATGTCTTATCAATTCATTTCATATTTCACTGTCATTACCGCATATTAATAGAGAAATGTTCCCCCTTTAAGTCAAATCTCCCACGCACGCTTTCGGGGAGAAATTTCATGAGTGATGGAACTAATGCTGTTTAGACTTTTTTCACGAATCCAGAAATGATCTGTAATGACATTCAAGGTGAACTCATCCATGAATGTTATATTGGTCATCGCTATGCTAATGTAAGAGGATATAACAAGGATGTGTACCAGAGCAAGAGATCGGCCCACTACACTATTACCGAGACATCAATAGAGAAACCTTGGCTATAGTAGTGGCATATGGTCTACAGAATTGTCAAAAAGAGGCGTACCACAAACTGACAAGACTATAATGACAGTGTAAGCTCTGCAGGATTGTAGCCTTGTACATATGGTTGTTGCTGAAAGTTTGCGAGGGTTAGTTATGTTGTATTGTTACGTGTATCCGTTCTTTGAGTGGTAATGTTTTCAACATATTTTGTTTTAATTTAAGAATTATGGATTCTTGGAGAATACTTTATCGCGAAATGGTTTTAATTGACTACGGACAATACATTGCCGTGGGTATATCATGTCACCCACCATGCTGCCTTTAGCATTTTCATGGCATCCAAGTTGGGATTTGTTTTCTTCTATCTTGTTGCTTGGTGAAGCATGATGATGGAGGTAACACTTGTGCTAAAGCAGGTGATCTTTAATCCAGAATATAATTGGCCGTATCTGCTGTGTTGATATTTGGTGCATTGGATGTAGAAACCATATCACTGTATTCCGTATGTCTTCATAATGTCATCACAACGGCTTCACAATGTCTTTCCGCACACAATACTGGTACGAGGAGCCGAGGTCATATTCTTTTCATTTCGTAAATTAAACTGAAAGTACGAATAAGAACTCGGCCTTTTGGCTAAGATCATGTGTAGTATCTGTTGTGTTAAGGACGGCCCGCATTGGTTAATGGTGGGGCAGTCTTCCAACAGAGCCATGCACTACACTTTATGTGGCACTACACTCGCCCAATAATATTTAGCCTTAGCAGTCTAATCGTAATATGATCGGGTCAGTTGGCATTTGAAGCCGTGGAATATGCTGCCGTTTGTTTGGTTTAGATCCCAGGTGCTTTCTTGGAAGTGTTTTCTTAAAAACCACGAATAAGTAACACAATTTTGACTTTAGTGAGAAAATTATCAGGAAGTCCTAAAAAGAAAACGAAATCCAAGGACCCAAATCACAAGACATGGTCTATCACAAAGTGCATGCCTAATCAAGAACATGAATTGACACGTTTAGACACTACAGCCGATTCATACAGACTACTCCACTCATATATTGGTCCGTGGGGTTTAGTGGTAGAAAAGGTTTAGAGTATTTTGACCTCGTGGAAGATCGTTTCTTGTACCAACGTGTTTCTTTCCCAATAGAGGAAGCAATATACTTGATCTGGTTCTGAGTAGTAATCATTATTTGACTTTATGGAGTTCAAGATTGGTAAATTGGTTCTAATCAGCATGATATGTTTGGGATTGATGCTCTTTGTAGTGGCACCGTTCCTAAGAGAAATGGTATCGCTCCAACATTTCTGAAGGATATTGATTCGGCAGAGTCAAAGAGCTGTGAATTCACGGGATTGCTTTCTAATCTCGCTATTAAAAAGAAGCATAAGTTGTGGAAACTGTATCGGTCATCTAGGTCAAAGGTAGATTTGGTGAATTTCAAGGGGCATGAAAAGTTAGTTCAGCAGTTGATTCACAGTGGAAAGCTTGTTTTGAAAGCAAATTAGCCTTGAATATCAAGGAGAATCCAAGGACATATTTTCGACTGTTAGAAGCAGGTGAAAACAGGTGAAAGGCAATGTTAGCCCTCTTCAGGATATCTGCACCTTTCTTGTGATTTATTTTTATGTTTACTGTTTATTACAACGTTCTTAGTATCATGGTTTCAGTCGGAAAAGATTCTGTTTGGCAAATCCTTTTGAAGTTTTGGAGGTTGTTACTTGTTGGTAAGGCTGTAGATACACATATTTTAGATTTCCAGAAAGCTTTTGATAAGGTTCCTCACAAATGATTTTTACTTAAGCCGAATGGTCATGGTATTGATGGTCAGCTTCTGGACTGGATTCAGAATTGGTTATGTGACAGGAAGTAGAGAGCAGTTGTTAGTGGCTGCAGATTCTGCTTGGGCTGATGTCTCTATTTCTCAGTGTTGGTCCATTGTTATTTCCTGCTTATAGTAACGATATGGATGATTCACATGATTCATCTATTCAGAAATTGTGAAAGAGTTGTGCAGAGAAAGATGCCATAAATGTCCAACCTGATGTTGATAGGGTTTATCGATTGGCAAATGCTCTTTAATGTCGGCAAGTTTAAGGAGATGCATATTGGTCATGGGAATAAAGTTAGTTATTATTTTGATGGTAAGAATCTTCAGGAAGTTCAGTTACCCTTCCTTCCTGCTTCAGCACACTGCCTAGAAGGTTTCATAGAATAAACTATGATTTCCCCAAAACCTGGCCTTCATGACGATTGTTTCCATCAACAATATAAATAATTAATCCTGTGATATCCATTACCAACATGCAATACATGACATTTCCAGCATTAACGAGCATGTGCCAATCATCCATCATTTTAAGATGGCTTAACCGAGATCGCTTTGTATGATGACAGCTTTGATCAACAAAGAGGCTGCAGGCAGTATTCTTTCCTTTGTGACTCTCACTGAACTTGTAACCTATTCACAGTAAATTGTTGTGGTTTCCTTGCAATTTAATGTTGGTCATAAAACTGTTTCTCTAGATGGTTAATGGCGTTACCAGAAGCTAATGGACCAGTCGCAAAAGGATTGGTTATACCGATGGCCCATGACTCATCGTTCAATCGACACTTTAGTTTTATTGCTGTCATGCGTTATACAAATTTAAGCCCTATTCTTCATGAAATATTTAAATCAATGTTCATAAATTACTTACGATAGAAGGACGCCAGCCTCCTGTGACTGGTAAATGTCACATTTATGTAGGGGTCCTACGTGACCCGCCTCAGCGCAAAGGGCTTCGTGGAATTGGAACTGGATAACAAAGCTGATAAAATATCTGTGTAAAGATATAACAGTATATAGTTGGCAGAAGTACCATAAATTGAGTGGCCAATATATATGGTGGAACTTTCATCAGCCACTCTTTTATGTTTGAACTTTCTATTCAGTCAATACATTACATACATTATATACGTTTATTTGATGCTTCTGTAACAATCGCCAACATTACCTGAGGTATGGAACGTCTGCCGGAATGTGGTACTTGGCTGCAGGGTCAAAGTCTACTTCATTTCTGTCAGTAGGTGGGATGATGCCCTGATATTTGAGTCTGGAAAAAGAGAACAAACAGAATGAAATTGTAATCACTGTGCTGCTGCCAAATTCTAAATTTTAAACGAACAAAATGTGTAACTGCCGCAAATGTCTTGACAAAGAAACATGCCTCCCGGTGTCAGAAGGGAAGAGTAGTTTGTTCATAGCAAAGTTTCCAATCTTCATGTCTCACGAGATGGAATGGTTTGCGCGGCTATTACATTCAGTCATTACCCTTGACCCAACAATGGGTCAAGAGGTAAGCTATTGAACTCAGAAGAGAGCGTACAACGTCAGCAATGATCACGACATGTGCCTCATCTACTCAAATTTTGGTAACTGTCGAATCGTCATCAAATTGTCGAGTAGCTAACAAGTAACCGTGACGATTAATTATGTAGCCTATATAGTAATAACTGATAATTAAGAAAGTCGACACACGAAGTCAACTTTCAGTAAACCAGGGACGTATACATGATTTGGGTGCCGAATACTCCTTTAGGGGGAGAGGCAGTCAGTAGTCGTTTATTTGGGAAGAGGTGATGGCAGATATTGTTGGGTTGGGAGGTGCTGGACCAGTAGGTATCAGGTGGCTACGTCCACCGGTTATTGTCCAAAGTGAGGTGTTCAGTTCGCACAAATTGAGTTGGTAAGAGGATCCCTCGATCAGAACGAGGTTCATTGACCTTTAGCGGATGCTCATGATGTCATTCACTCAACAAAGTAACGATGCAAAGTTAATGTCAAAGATGTTACATTGTAACAGTAAGGAACAGCTAACGTTCAATTTGCATTAGTTCTACGTTTTATTGTTTGATGTTATGAGAATAATTGGATACAGGTTTCTTCTGAATATTGGGAACTCGGTTTTATTCGTTTTTCAAACAACCTTTTAATAAGACATGTTTGCTTACATTGACCTAAGTATTATGTTAGTAAGCAAGTCAGTGACAAGAACTAAAGGTCATACTAATAACAATAACAACTAATAACTAATAATAGCAAATAATCTTTATTTTCGGTTTACGGAATGTTCCTGTGTTTTATTCGCAACTAGCAATATCAATTGCCATCGTTTAGGTTTAGGTTTTAGGCTAGGTTTTGTTTTCCTCTGATACTTCCTATTTACTATACCTTTGCATAATATCCTAGACACCCCACCAATAATAAATTAGAAATCTAGCAATGTCCAACTGGTTTATTGCTTTTATCAATGTTAGTTGAACATCCTTCAACTGATGTCAGTTGAATCATATTATATCTAACTGGAAATTCAACATGGATAACTTAGTTCCAGCTGTTACCAGTTAATTTCAGTTGGCACAGGTTAGTGCATTCTCAAAATATGTTTTATACTAGACTCGATATTGATTTCTTGTCATAATTTACCTGAGTGCCCACCAGTCCTTGTTATAGTCCTGTCGTCGGGTAGTCCCTTCGAATACACCCCATCGCCATAGGTCCATTAGGTATCCGAAAGGAAGGAAGGCTATTTTGTCCAAGGCAATGCTCATCAAAAAGTTAATATCGGCTTCTGTGTAAACGATAACGTTCAAGAGTTTATTAACAGGTGGCAGCAGGCAGACAACAACAGCATACCCGTCACATACAAGAACTATAAACAAAGTTAGTGAAGATGCTGTGCACATTTATTGTCCAGAGCTTTACAAATTAAAGTTGTATCTTTCCATCTACGAGGACAATATTGGGGTGTTTACCAATTAGAGTTATCAATGTACTATTGGATTTTATAGGTCGCGGTTAATGTAGAATTATTACTGAGTTCATGATTGTTCCTTGAAACAATCCTATGCAAACAGGTGTGAACATATCACAATGTCCCCCAAAACAACTCTTCGATCGAATTTGCCGTTTGAAGAAATTAAAATAGTATCCTTTTCTAATCATCCGGTTAAAACTTTCCAATCAATCGTATCAATGTGCCATACAGGAAATCTACTAATCTAATTATTAAACCTCATACATTTGTGTCTGCATCACTAAAAACAGTATGTTACTAATAAGTATCCTAAAGATCGATGATTGTTATGTAGCAAATTGCTACAAAAGTGAACCAAGTATATGTCGATCTTTGCAGAAATTGCACCTTGTTATCCCCGCGATTGCCCATCACCGAGACTGGAATACTCCTGCGTCGCTTCGCAGCTTATGCATAAAGAACTGAATAAATCCAAAGACGTGCATTTATTCAACTCTAAATTAATGTTATTTTATATAGTTTAATAGAAACACGAGAAATTTATCAGGAATGATTCACTGAACCTCGCCATATAAGACAAGATGCCCAAATAAATTCGACAAATGTTTTCCGAAGGGAAATTTAGGGAATATTTTAACGAAGGTTTTCATTTACCATCGTCTTCGGAAACTTCGTCCAGGAGGCCAACAGCGAACAAGTGATTAGGGGTTGATACAGATAGTGCGAGCACGTCTCCAACTGCTTCGTGGAAACCAGGGTTAGCCCCGTCTCGGTAAACAACGGGTAAGTCTTTGTATTGGAGGAAATATTCCACGTGACCCATCTCATGATGAATAGTAATGAAGTCATCCATTGTTTGATCAGTGCATTGTTTGATTCTGTTAAAGAAAAATCAATAGGTGACCAAGCACGATATCCATTGAACTAAGTTAACATTGGTTGATTGTACTTTATTGATTAAACAAATGGCGCATAATATTTCAACCAGAGGATGAGAATCTGTGGATCAGTTGTGACCGCGTGAAGTGTTTTATTGGTTATAGCTTGCATTATGGTCTTCCTATATGGTCATGGTCTTCCTTTTCTTGTAAAGTAATAAACTTAGCCGCTCGTTATATTGCATTCATGGCTTAGCTATGAGGCGGGTAGGAGGTGAGCTGGAAAAGTGTAATCTTGTTTCATGATGATTATTGACTGTTCCAGCGGGATATAGCCATACTGACACACTTAGATTAAATTATGACACCATTATTAGGTATGTTACATATTAGCTATTATTGGCAATTATTTGTTAACATGATTGAAACAATGAGTGGTCATATATTCCACTAGTAGTTTTCCAATCTTATTTTTAGACAACGTCGATTATATCTATATAGTTATATATACCTAGCAAGTGTGATATTGTTGATCGCACCATACGTGGTCTACAGCATGCACACTAGCTATATATTTATATTACATGTACTGTAATTGTATCATCTGTTATGTACGTTCAATCCCCCACCCCCTGCCAAAACACTCCAACACACACAAACAAGTTGTATGATATGCTTTTTCTCCAGGAAATTGAAAGAGGAATATCGTGTATGCATCCTCGTTATTCCCGCACGGAATGATATATTAAGAATTAATGCCATGATATAAAGATGTTCAGACAACTTTACAGAAGGCAAGCCGAGGCCGATCGACCGAGGAACATTTCTTCACCTTTGACCGACCAATCCTTGTTGTAATCAATGGACATCCGTTGCATTGTACTGTGATCAGATAGTTGTTAGGATTACTTACAGTGATATTTTATGCGAGTCTATTACCATCCTTGTGTCTACTTACCTAAAGTCTACTTGGTTAAGGAAATCCCAGGCAGACGCATGACACACTACAACTCTCCCATCGGCTGGCTTTTCGATTAAGGAGTCATCCCAGAATGATTGGGGCATTTTAATAAGACCGAGGGATTCGAAAAATTCATCTGAAACTTGGAACATCCGCAATGGTGTATAACCCTGTCGTGAAGAACAGACGAGTCGGGGAAAATGGTGAATCGTGAGTTCGTCACCTTATTTGATTCGGACTTCTACAATATCTTGAACTGCATTATTTGATAATAGCATCGTGCATGTCATCGTTTCTCCGTCACCCATTCTAAATATGTTATGGCGTAAAGGTAAATATTTCTCTAATCACTAAATATGTTACGAAGAATGAGCTTCACCAGGCGACCGCGTAGTGTCCATTGTTTACATTATCGGTTTTGGCATATTGGAAATTCCCTTATGGAATTTTCCACTTGGAAAGGTGGATGGTGGATGCCCTATCGTTCGATTTATCAGGAATGGATTTATACGAGTTTTCCCTTCTGTGCCTCATCCACAGGGTCCTCAACCTCCTCAGGGACTCGGGCGCAACCATGATCCTGGTAGCTCTCTTCTGGCCCACCAAGAATGGTTTCCTCTGATTCTAGAAATGTTAATGGATCTTCCCTTCAGGTTCCCGAAGAGGTAGTTTGTTACTCACCCAAAGAAAAGGCAGACTATGGCACCAGAATTTAGAGGAGTTCCGTCTGTGTGGCCTGGAAGGTATCAGATCATGTCTGCAAGCAACAGGCCTTCCACCAGAAACAGTGTATGGAAATCGCAGCAGGCTCAATAAGATATTACACAACGAAAACTTACGATTCACAGATTCACAGAAAGTTCCTCTTTAATGAAGGAACGCAGATTTCGACTATCAGAAACTACAGATCAGCTATAACAGCAGTTCACAAATGTTTCGCAGACGGTACATCGCCCTCGAATAATTCCATCTGCAGTCAGTTATTGAAGGTGATGTTTAACAGAAAGACCTACAGAAGACTTAGCCACCACGAAAGCAATAAAAAGAGTGTACTTTACAAAACTACTGTTTTCAATTCAGTTGTGAATTCTCACTGATGAATGGTAGCTCGTTTAGACTATGCACATTACACATTGGCTATTTTGGCAGCCAAATAGTCGAACTCAGTAGGAGTTACTGCTCATTTAAGTAGCCGCGTATGGATACCAATGTATTCCTAAATATAAGTGCTAGCTATGTTGTTCAATGCAGTTGAACGTTCACTGATGTATGGTAGCTCATTAAGGTGATAAATAATTTTCTCAAATTAACTCAAAACTCTTCATTTCGTTTTGCCGGGGCCTCTCACGTCGACACGCGAGTCGTGGATTAGTCATTCATGTATTACGACATTATTTGCGTCCTACGTGGAATTAGCTCACTGAATCCAAATATCCAGCAATATAAAGCATACCTGTATAGAAATTGGGAAAAAGAGTTTCAACAACACCACTAGATACCATAGTCGGCATGGTTACGATACCGTAACCGTAATTTATAGTTGTGTTCAGTTTTTACTATAGTAAAAAAGAGTGAATAAAATGTTATTGGAACGAACATGAATATCACTTACCTCTGATACGAGTGTCGGGGTGATATCAACCGTTGGTTTTCCAGGGTAAGGTTCGACAAGATCAAGTAAGTTTGTCCATGACTGAGCCCACATGTTACCTGTTTACAGACGACGAAGATCAGCACATTTTTATAGGATTGCATACTTACATATGACGTGTTTAACAAGTGAAGAGTATGAGTAGGAGGGGGTAAAGTAAGAAACTTATTATGTTTCAACATTTTATATACAAGCAGAGAAACGCTACCTCAAATAACAATGATTATATTTCATCGAATGCAAATTTCAAATTTTTTTGAAGACCAGGGAGCCCATCTCATCACCCTCGGGTCCTTAAGCGGCAATGATCAGCTATTATAGATGTCGTAGGTTATATACAATGTATGGTCAACGTTGGCGTCGATTGGCGCTGGGTAATTCTTATGAATGAATATACATACACTATGGATACAATATCATCACTTAAACTATTGTTTTATAACTAAAGTAGCTCAAACCATAGATACATTTAGTTGCGATCATCGGTGGTTCATCACAGAGTATGAAATGGTTGTGTGAAATATGAACAATGTCAACCTTCCATTCACCCAATAGGCCTATATTTGACAAGCAATTCATACTCTTGAAATGAAACATTTTAATTCATTACATTGTCATCATGATATCCAAAACCACCATTTCGATCATACTAAGGTTTCGCCCGTGTGTCATTACAGCACAGTCATATGAAGTTTCTGCGCCTACATAAAATACAAGTATTCGATACACATGACGTACCAAGTAAATGAGCTGGTATGGGGCCTTCCAAGTTAATGTAGTCCTCTCCGTAGACGTTGTAAAGCTTTCTGCGAACATATGCATGAAGAGGTTCATACAATGGTTTCAGCTGATCGTAGAGTGTTTCTACTTGATCTTGTAGGTCAGGCGTTTCATACCAAGACCGCCAATATGCACCTTCATCAGGTTGATCTGCGTGTCATTGAAGAAAACGTGTTAATCTAAACATTTGTTGTTGCTGTTGTTACAACATGTTAGGGAGTATCTTAATTTTAGGAGTACAAAAGAGAGTTTATAATATTCTGTAGGGCTATATTTTGGTCAATGTGAGACACAATTCCTTCAGCTATAATGATATATTGTATCTGAAGTGCGTCTGATATATAGTATATGTACATGTGTGGATCCCCTTATACGTAATGAGCGATAGCAAACAGACGTGTAGAAATGCAAGTTTGCAGGCTACACATATTTGATACTTCATATTCCAGCAGTTAACACTACAACGTATCACTGTAATTTAGTTTGACGAACTTAGTCCCTTTAATAGTGCAAAAGTCACTGTGTTACCGAAGAAACCCGCAATGGTATTTGTATTCTATAATGATTACACGATGTCGTTAATTATAGTCACGATAATTGACAATAAGTTATATATTCGTATCTCCAAACAAGTTTATCTAAGACAAATCATTGAAGGAAATGCCACTTGAACGTTACGTTTTCAGACAACAATTTGACAGAAAAGTCAATCATATCTGAACTGAAGTGTGTAAGATGTAAAATAGTCAAAATTACAGTTTGTTTTTGAATTCTCGAGTTAGATGTTGATGATAGGCAGTGGTATATTATATCTGTCGTTTGTATATATGTTGGTTGGTTAGCTACAATGATGAATATAGTTTAGTTCTTTGCTCATGTGTAAGATTGTTTGGAAAGGATTAAGTGAGTAACGTTAAAACGTTAAATCATGTGATGACAACGTAGGACAGTACGGAAGATCCATGGTTGAGTAAAGACGGTGTGAACGTTGTAAGTAAATGGTAACCAAGGCTTCAATCAATACAAGAGTACCGGTTATGTGTACTCCAATAAATCACGTAGTTAGTGCTACGATTCGATGGGTTTCCTTGACGTTCACGCATACGCGATGTTACTGAGACAGACTATGATAGTGTTACGTGTATTCGTGCTGAAACTATGGGATATTGATAGTCTTTCGATTTATAACCACCACCACCGGCATGTCCAGAGCCAAAATCATGTATTTTTCCAGATTTTTTTTTATTTTCCAGAGAAGTTCTCCCTCTTATTGGCTCTCGTGACGATTGGCCAGCATTGTTATCTACGCTTTGCCGACGGTTGAATTGCCATGGTATACTTATACTTGTACTATTGCTTACACTTGAACTAGCTAGGAACAGTGGCGGATCCAGGATTTTCAGTTACTGTGGGGGTGGGTGGGTGGCTGAGCAGTCGCCGATTACAAGACCAGAATCAATCTCTCCATGTACACAAAGTTCTGGATATAAAGACAATTGAAAGAAATTTGAGTAATCTGTGTTTATTCACTCGCTGGGCGGGTCACGAAAATATTACCGAACTGCACTGTATACTGCTGCTTTGCATTCTGTTTGGGGCTGTCGTTTAGCAGACCCATAGGCTACACATTACGTGGAACTACACGCGCCCAGCGATATCCATATCTGTGCAGTTCGAAGTTCGAAGACACAACTAAGACAAACATACCTTTGGCCTACACGAGTATAATTAAAAGTGACCTAGACCACATGTTTGCTTCCAAAGGGTATAGGGGACTACTTAAAATACACAATAATTAGCTGTGCCTAAAGTATGCTACAAACGTTACAGCGTAGATTATATATTACCATTGGCTACTGCAGCTATATTCTTGAGTTGAACATATCTTTGGTAGTCACTTCTAGCAGATTGACCCACTGCATCACGCCATCCATCCCATGCCCAGTATAGCTCGTCATAGTTACGTGAGGTTGCCATGATTCGTGTCAAATCTGTTAAAATAATGGTAGAACTATCATTGTTAAGTGGATAGGCTACTTTTTTTGTTAACAAATTGGTATCTGATCATTCCACTACATTAATTCCTGCCACTCAAGTTGAAGTAACTAAAATGATATGAGTTCGGCCAACATTTATATTTCTTTAAATTCCTACGTATCGTATACCAGATATTGACATCCTTTTTACCA
Source organism: Orphnurgus asper (assembly GCA_027574785.1). Lineage (NCBI taxonomy): Eukaryota > Metazoa > Echinodermata > Holothuroidea > Elasipodida > Deimatidae > Orphnurgus > Orphnurgus asper. Next base: position 14,250 of record JAODAG010120382.1, read on the forward strand.
ACTGCAACCTTAGAGGTCAACTAATATTTAGATGGGTGGTGAAGTATACTCCAATGCCTTGGGGTATATTCTCACATCATTATGGATGCAACCAAGTTGTCAATATGATTTCATTTAACCAGATATTAACCTAATGATTATAATCTTCTTCTATAGGAGACAGAAGCTATATAATGAGAAGTGATATGATAAATAACGTGGATTCAGAACTGCAAGATGTTTCACACGCAATTCATTCGAAATGACTGGAAGCAAGTCCGAAAGACACCAGTTGTAGAAATCGTAGTGCTAAAACTATCGCTTCAAGTTTTCGGAGTTTGAATTCCAGTCAATATTTTACCCAATTTCTAACTATAAGAACCTCTCACATGCGTAGATTGGAAAAAATTTCCCAACTCCTAGCATTTGTCTGTAGTCATATGTTAGACAAATAGCGGCGTCCTGGTTTAAACGCATAGGTGGTATTGTATTGTATCCCCCAAAACAGAGGATTCAGGGAGCGAAGGAGAACATGTGCAAGCGGATGTGGAACTTGTGACTGGATCCTGCAGAGATGGATTCGATCCAACTCAAAATATTACGGTAAGTGTATTTTATTATTTTATACTGTACAGGCTAGGCTACAGCCTCATCATATGCTGTATAAAGTTAGGCTACTTTATTTTGTTTGGAAAACATGAAAACTCTTAGATGATGTTAGGCTATAGCCTCACCAACATGTGGCTAGTTTATTTTGTTTATTTTGTTTTGAACAACATGAACTTGAGAAAACCTAAGATGATCAAGCCCTACCCCTCACACGGTTGATGTGAAAGGACTCCTCCTTGGTAGGATGCTTGACGGGCCTGTGAAAGTGGTGGTGAGTAATTCTTTCTATCCCTCATGTGGCCACGACACTGTCACATACCCCCCATGTCATTGTGTCAGATTGGTGATCTAGTCTAATGCCTGTATATTGTTTATAACATATGTCATTTGTTTCAGGAAAACTTTGATGAATATGACATTCCGTT
>JAODAG010120604.1:0-15261 GCA_027574785.1 Orphnurgus asper
CCTAAGCTAGTTGTACTTCTCTGTTAAATTGGATAACAAGATTTAGGCCTACATTGGGGTTTTTCGAAGCAGGCATATAGGTAGAGAGAAGCCTAGACAAACCGTACGAGCCCAATGGCATCGCCTCAGTGCGGACGAAATAATTTTGTTGATGCATTATCATGAAATATGAGCCATGATCAGAAAAGTTACCTATGAAACTTGTAGTGGATGTTGCTAGTAGTGTTAACACACTTGTACCGATTGGTGCAGATAAATGCTGAACAGGAAATTACCATTTTGTAACTTAAGAAAAGTTTTGAGTTCACGTAAGTTCCATTGGATTTGTGTTACGAGCCGTTTCCTCTCAGAACGTTTTGCCCAACAGCGCAATACTACGTCATCAAAATATCCCCAGCTTTACTTTTCGTTCCTTGAATCATTCTCCTTATTTATTTCTATGCTTCAATCATATGCTGCATATGTACGTCCGTAATATACTAGTAATTAAAACTTGTTATGCACCATCTGATGCATGGGAGACGGTACCGTCCAACAACCCTATAGTCTAAAAAGGTTCAACTTCCTTGTCTCAAAATTTCCCTTCTTATTTTATTTGTAACATGGAAGGGGAGGGGCCCATGGATCGATGGACGGGTTCTTTACGGTGGTATTTTCCACCGCTTTTGAAGAGTAGTAGTACGGTAGTCTACTGTTTAGTCTACATACGCAACTATATAGTACCGAGGATCATGAGTGGGAATTTACGAGTTAAGAAACGGCGCGAGCTGAATTGTTTTCTCACTTTATAGGCCTATATCGCGGTATAACTTTTACCAAATATGCCCAAAATTGATGTACTTGTAGTAATTTATACGCTATTGTGTATGACCGACGTTATAACAAAATTCAAGGCAAACCATTGAGTTTAATATTTTGGAGACAAGTCATGATCGTCGCTTCTCGGTCCTTAAGGCTACGGATCATGTGTATAATTATATAGTTCCGTGGTGTTCACGTGTAGTATCCTAGTAGCCTACATGTCATGTAGTAACCTACATGTAGTAACCTACATGTCACGGTGATCACGTGTATTATAATGTGGCTGAGAAAGATCATGTCACGGTAGCCTATATGTGATGTTAAGGACGGCCCGCACTGGTTAATGGTTGGGCAATGACCCCCAACAGGGCCAGAGTTGGAAGTGGGTAGAGAAATAAAACTCAAGCCAAGTTCATCCAATTTATTCATCTTTAATATGCTATTTTCATGCTATATTATATAGTCTTACGCTACACAGTCTGCACTAACTTAAAAGTAACTTTAAATGCTTAAATTTGCTGACGGTGTAGTGCCACGCAATGTGCTAAGGACATCACCCCGTCATTAATCAGTGTGGGATGTTCTTTAACGTTACCAGTTGAGCCCAAAGTATTGACAAACTATTAAACCATGTCAACATTGTACCATCATGCAGTGACGTCGATCCTCTGGAAGTTGCTTAAACCATGGAGCTGCCAGCTCCCTGCTTAAACCATGTTAAACTTTGTACCATCCGCATGCAGTGACGTCGATCCTCTGGAATTTGTTGTCGCATAGCCGGGACCAGTGGAATGGGGAGCCAATCAGTAGGCTATTATTATAGCCTCATCACTAGTACTGTATACTTCCAACTTGATAATATGATTATAGTATTTATATACCGGCGACAAATGATTACGGTGGCTGATTGAATTGGGAAATCCCCGGCTACACGCAAAGAGGAGGTTTGTACACTGCGATGATGCAACACGGAGATTACCATTTTTCATAAGAAAAAAAAAAAAAAAATTCACGTCTCGACTTGTTTCCAAATTCAATCTCGGACATCTTCTAACTGCTATCTATATACACCTCGCGCGCCCTGGAAAATCTAATCGACAATATTGCCATTACGTCATAGTTCTATTTCAGGTGCGTGCCAGGTCATATATAAAGGTGACGCGATATAACATTGCCCTCAATTTAATCTTGAACAGTTCACGAATAATTTAGACTATCTGATAATACTGGATACATTTATGAGATTTAGTTACGACTCTATATATATATGTAAGTATTCTGTCACGTAGGCACGTAGGTTTTTCGCCGTGCCTAACAATGTTGTTCTTTCTTTCACTTGAGTTTCAGGTTAATTAGGCCTAAGTAACTTTTCTCTGTCATATATATATATATATATATATATATACGAACGCATTATACCAACACTAACTAGTGTTTTTTTTGTGTGTAGGCCTCAGGGTCACTGTTGCACCATTGTGAGTACTATATAGCGCTATAAATGTAGTATTAGTAGTAGTAAATCATACTGCCGTTTTTTTCAGACATCGTTGTATAATGTTAACTCAGTAGTTTTTTGGTTCAGCGACGGGACAGCATAAATTTATATGGCCACCACGCGGGATGAAACATCTCGCTAAACTGGTCGGCAGCATCCCAGCCGGCCCAATGTCCTATATCGATCGGACAGCTATGGGAAGACTTGGAGATCTTTCATCGGGCGAGTGTAGCACTGCCAGTAGTGGTAGTGCCAGTTTCGAAACCGATTTCAAGTGATTTGACAGTCGGTTATTTCGAGAGGTTTGGACGCGGTCTGTTGTACTGTAAATCTACTTAGAGCCCATGTTTTTCTTATCTGTTACAAAACAATAATTACACTGCTTCGCCATGTTTAACTTTAAATTTATTCATGCTTTGTCAAACTTTTACCGCAGAGTACCGTTATACTACTGATAAGAAGAAATTAACGATGAGACTTGATGTGAACTCATCGGATAAGAAGGACGGTCGTGCCGATGTGTCTGCTCCAGACGGCAGACCGACGATGGCTGAAAAAAGTCCTGAAGTCGGGTCAGAGACAGCTACGATATTTCTAATTTTCATGGAGATGTCAGAAGGTTAGTGTTCCTGTTTAGTGTTTCAAGATGGCATGCCACCATCATGCCTGCTCTTAAATCTTTCTCATCCAGACCCCAGTCCCCTAACGCTAAAAATGGGGTCAAAAACATAAAAACTGGGGTCAGTAATCGTGCTACGTACTCCAGTTGTAAATTTCTATTGCATAATGATTAATTATGCATGAGATCACTGTTTGTAGTGACATATGTTGCATAAACAAAGAATGGCTGACAGGCCGCAGGCTCTAAATTATACTTCTCAGCATAATTTTGACTTTTACAGAGGCTAGCTCTGCTTACAGTTCCAGACTGAGCTATGCCAAGCAAGTTGTTGGTGGTTTCTTTTGGTACTTAAAATTGGTCATGAAACTGCCTCTATAGAAGCGTAATGGTTTTGTAACCAAAAGCTTGTGAAGCCCGTCATGGACTATAGATGGGGAATCTTTCTGGGTGAATTTAGTAGGCCAGGTTTAATCAAATAATTTTGATTTGTTATTCACTAGACAGTAGGCCATAAATCCATTGAACTTGGACCATCTGACCTCTATTGATGGGTGCAATGGCCATCTTCAACATCACATAAACTGTCACACGTCACCAGTGAAACTAAGACAATACTAACTGGCTCCCTCAAAGAGGTCTCTTCCCCCTCCCGTCCGAATGCATCCTAAAGCAGCTACGTACATCCCTGGTTTATAAACCGGCCTCCAGTAGCAAACCGGCACAACATAGTTACCACTACCCTGACCACATAATATCCAAAACTGCATAATCTGTCCTACCCACTGTACCTTTATCAGCGGATCGGTGAAACAAAGTGTATTATTTCTTTTTATTAACAGAGGGTGTGACCAATGAACGGCCCAGCTCATACGATAAGCAGCAGTCGTATGACGGACTAGAATTTGGCACAGATATTGAGTCTGATGGGATGAGCCCACTCATCAAGAGGGAAGAGATGGGCCCAGTCGTCAAGTCTACCTGCGACACTGCTCGAGGTACGGATGACTTTATATTTAATTTAAGTTTCTACTGTTGCGGTAATTTGATATCGATAATTATTCCAAATATGATTGCAGCCTGGAGAAGGGAATGACTACAGTAGGGGGTGTGGGGATGCGGGGAAAGAAGTGCCCTTCTGAACAAATCCTTTTCTTAAAGCATCAATTCATCAATACAATTCAGAGAAAGATCTCTCGGTGTATTCCTCAGTTCTTGTCATGCGACAATTGCATTCTCTAGTTTGGGGGGGTGAGGAAAAATGAGGGGGAGGGCGTTTGAATTTTTGGGCATTTTTCACTAATTAAGTTATTTAGAAGTTATGCTTCTTTCAAGTTAAGTTATTGTTCAATTTTATGTTAAAAATGACTTCTAAAGAGAGTAAATTAAACTCACCAACAACAACAGAACTGTTTACATCAATCGTATGTATGTCCTTCTAAAGTAATACCATCTCTTGATGTAACTGACACGTGCTCTAAAGCTACTAGCCCCTTCCCCATCTCATCCCTGCCTCACTGTGTTAGAAGTTCCTTCAGCCGATGTATCGACAGTCTTCTTATCAAGTTTTCTTTTTAAGGCCACAACAAGTCATCTCACCTGGTTTTGTTCAAGCAATGAGCAACTTCGTTCCACCGTCGGTTATGTTTGGTGGCTTTCACCAAATTATACCTGCTTGATGCTTGTGCCTAAAACTGCCTTTACTGAGTAACATGAAAATAAAATGCATCGATTGATTTTTCTTGATGTTTATTGAGTTAACTGATTGCCATCGAAATGTCTAGTGTTTGACCAGGAATATGTTGGATTTATCCTTTTTACTCTACCGCCTCCCTTCCCCACCCCACACTTTTTAGGGAAGTCCAATTTCTTTTACCACTGGTTTGACCAGTAAACTATGAATTTAACAAACGTTTCAGCAGTCACGGAAGTCCGTATCTTAGTCCTGTACATTGTGCTTGTTTGACCATGATGCATCATGAGCTATGTTCTGTAAGAGTGAAAAGCGTGCAAATATTATCGAAATAGCGAAGGGTGCGTGCTCCTCTGTCCCATTTCTGCTATACATTTCAACAATAAACCTAAAACAAGACAAGAGCCACTTCCCCTAAAAATAGATGTCAGATTTTGCAAGATAGTGACTCAATTATATCCCAAGGTTCCTTCTTAAATGCGCCACTGTCCCCCACCACAAATCGGGATATCTAATTAAAATTAGAGCACGCGGCTGAAAACCAATTCGCCTTCATCTGCTTCACGATGCAACCTTCTTACAAATACCGTGAACTCGTTTCTGCACGGCTGGTTCCTTTCTACAGGACTCGAGTAATGGACTGGAATCCTCCTCCGTTTTACGGCCGTGCTTCAAACTGCCAAAGTCTGTTATTTGTCGTTCTTTCCTCAGATGAAGCAGATTGCAGGAGCAGGGCTGCAGAAGCGGAGTCGGCCAGCAGTGCCGCCGCTGGGCAGATGGAAAACGAACGGCTCATCCAAGCAGCCAGAGAACTGCGGGAAATAGGGGACGATATCAACAAAACGTTCATCAAGGTAGGGTGGTTGGGTTAATTGACCAAATACAGGAAGACTTGCAAGTGGTGGTGGTCTGATTAGCACCCTTACAGGAAGATTGTTACTAGGAAGGGGTTGATGGTTGTAATCTGATTAGCACCCTTACAGGAAGATTGTTACTGGGAAGTGGTTGATGGTTGTAATCTGATTAGCACCCTTACAGGAAGATTGTTACTGGGAAGTGTTGATGGTTGTAATCTGATTAGCACCCTTGCAGGAACATTGTTACTAGGAAGGGTTAGATAGTTGAAATCTGATTAGTCCTTCCAGAAAGATTGTTACTCATGGAAAGGGTTGATAGCCTGATTATCCTGTAAAGAAGAGAAGTGCATTTCGTGAATGTTGAACTTGTGCTGCCTACATCTCTCCCCGAGCATGGTTCTTCTTGAATGTCATCCTGGTTCCCAACGTATAAAAATTTGTACCATTTTATATTTGCGAAATGCCCATTAGTCTTCCAGGGTCTGAGCTAGATTTTGACTTGTTGGGCGGGTATCAAAGAGCACTTTTGGAGGGGAGATATAGCTAGGTCATCATGATGAATGTAATAAAAACCATCATGCAGCTCTTTTTGTGGATTGGGACTGTCACTGGCCCAATCGCTAAGGTCCTGTTTACTTCAAACCTTGTTAAATGTATTGGTGATTCAACCATGAAGGTATTATGGTATACCGACAGGAACATTCGTTTGTTAAGTGTTTGTCTATTCTTTCACTGGTTTATACTGTATACTTTTACTTTCTTTGTGATCTTGAAATATAGACTCGCAATCACGGATTATGAGACCCACTACCACCTTGTTAGTCCCACCTCAGCATCCACAAAGATAGGTTAGGCATACTAAAAAATCACCATGCCCTGTGACGACACATTCTCATACACATACACCCACTGATCACAGTTGGTCGATTGTAGCTGTGAGAGAGTGCTGTGTCTATAACTTTGTTAACATGCAATCTGCATCTTCGTCAAATTTCTTGGTTATTATTCTTGAGAGTTCTCTCTTATGATGCAAGATCTTTAAAAGATGAGGAATTTCCAAGAACATTGTATATTGCAGCCTTTATTCTGGATATGAACTTGGATGGCTTGGTGTCATGCCGTCGGTTTCCGGGCTCGTGTGCAGATTCGTTCGTGTGATCATTTCTTTCGTTTATCTGACGTTAGTCTCTTTCCTTTCTCTACAGAACAACCCTCTCGTGGAGCAATCACTCGAAGATATCAGTAGGCAGGCGATGGCAGAAGGTATGAACCGCATTTTCGAAAAATCTCTGGAGTACGTCTTGGACGATTTTGGCAGCAGCTGTCCGTGTCCAGACGATAAATACAAGGTAGCCCTGGTGATGCTCTGCGCTCAGCGGGTAGTCGGCGCACTGAAGAAAAGCATGCAGATCACGCAGAAGACCAACGATAAAGTCGTCAGGACTGCAATGTCTTACATTGATGACCATTTTCCTCACTGGCTCTCACAATTTTCATCTTGAAATAGTAGTGAATAGGCTCACCCAGTGCACGACAAATCCTTGGGCAAGTAACACCTTCGAAGGAGCACGCTTAACCGAAGAAATAAATCTGAAGGTCCCATCGTCATTCCTGATAAAAGAGGATGATGAGGCTGTGGAAGATACTGCATACCGTCGTTATCGCTCGCTTGACTGAGGGAGGACCATCTCAATGGTACCCAGATCCGATGGTTGAGGGAAGGAGCAGTGTAGCTCGATAAGATAAAGATTTAGTTACAGTTGAAGCAGTTCAGAAGGTTGAGGGAAGCATAGAAGGGGGATGTGATGTTTCAAAGACTTCTTGAATTTCTTTGTCCTATCATGGTTTATTTATATTGTATATAGTTTTCAGTTGCTTTGGAAAACTTTTCAAAGACTTCTTGAATTTCTTTGTCCTATCATGGTTTATGTATATTGTATATAGTTTTCAGTTGCTTTGGAAACTACTATGTTAAATGATTTAAAATTTAATTATAAGGAGTAATTAAATCCTGATACTTGATGGGGAACATTTTGTAAAAAAAATCATTTGCTGGACACAAACGAAACGTTAATCACCTTCAAGCATAGCACCGCTGCACCGGATAAGCTGCTTTGGTTTGTTTAAGGAAAATCTTGTCAATTTTTTGAGATCATTTTTGGTTTGCCAGAACGTGAAAATGTTTGCCCTTTCCTCTCCGTTACCATTGTTTGACAAAATGTGACGTACAACCACATTGGTAATTGCTTTCATTCGTTCATTCATAGATTGGTCAAATAAAATTGGAGGTTGCTCCTCAAAATTAAAGATGCAGATGTTTAGAACTGTTACCTCTTTTATTTTCACTTTACAAACATCGATTGATTTTTTCTTGATGTTTATTGAGTTAATTAACTGATTGCCATCGAAATGTCTAGTGTTTGACCAGGAATATGTTGGATTTATCCTTTTTACTCTACCTTCCTCCCTTCCCCACCCCACACTTTTTAGGGAAGTCCAATTTCTTTTACCACTGGGTTTGACCAGTAAACTATGAATTTAACAAACGTTTCAGCAGTCACGGAAGTCCGTATCTTAGTCCTGTACATTGTGCTTGTTTGACCATGATGCATCATGAGCTATGTTCTGTAAGAGTGAAAAGCGTGCAAATAGTATCGAAATAGCGAACTGTCCCATTTCTGCTATACATCACAACAATAAAACAAGACAAGAGCCACTTCCCCTAAAAATAGATGTCAGATTTTGCAAGATAGTGACTCAATTATTTCCCAAGGTTCCTTCTTAAATGGGATATCTAATTAAAATTGAATACTACTTAGTGGAAGCACTCACCCTTTGGATAAAGTCGGCTTGCTTTTCCATCCCCCAAGATAATTCCTCCGCTATGAACCCTACTTGTGTTTCCTCAGTTGAACATTATATAGCCTACTATTTTGGCGTATCTTATCCAACCCTACACATCTCCAAGGATACACATCCATATACGGAACTAGAACAAGATCTACTGTAGCTGGTCACGAATAATACATTGTGTTTGCTCGTCTTTAATTGTTTACACGAATATCATCTTTGTTAGGTCTTGTACTATAACACGTATGATTACATATTCTGTACGCCTAAGGAAAACGTGAAGTTTACAAGTTCATTCGAGTAATATATTAGAGAAAACTATCGATACAGTGAACTTTGCGCTGATTTCAAATTTATAGTTTAGTCTTTCTCGAAACGTTGATAAACACAACCCCTCCATTGGGCCTCTCTGTCGGGACCGGCCCTGGGCCCTACGCTTACCATTTTCGCCCATCGCTCTCCCCTCCCTGTGCGTGGTCTTTTCATGATCACGTGAATCCACGAGAAAAACATTCTTAAACACTGAATGTGTGACTGTCTATTTCCTGCTGCTCTTTTCTGTATTTCGATTTGCGCCAATAAAAAGTGTCACAGTTTTTAATTTCATATTAAGTCACTTTTAGGGGAGAGGGGCTGTATATACTATGAAAATAATCAAATCAAAAGGATCAGATCAAGCAAAATACCATGTCAGTAGTCTGAAGACCGAAATTTGCCGAACCATTTTGCATGTAGGTGACTTCAGATTCATGTGTTATTCACTCGGATGAAGTCGATACATTTGTTCTTTCGAGAAATTTGCTCATGGACAACGAAGACGGACAAATCATAAAATATGAAGTGTCGGTGAGGAGTAAGGCAATACGAGGGCAGTTACGAAGTTGATTCAAAACGTTTAAACCTCTAGAATGATATGGGGGAAATGCTCTTTCACTTTCTTAATCTCCATTTCCAGTTGACAAACGATGAAGAAACTCAGGCACTTCGCACGAGCAATAAAGAGCTGGATGAGGAGGATGTGTTGTTCCCTACACTAAGTAAGGAATAACTGACAAGTCATTTTATTGTATTTTTCTTCTTCTCTTTTTCCTGGGAGATAGCCGGGCCTATAATATTATAGGCATGGTGCCAACGTTCCACTAAAAATGGTTCCTCACATAATTGTACAGTTGATTCATATTACAAATTTAAAGGTTACATCGTTATATTCTGAATTGTAATAAGTTAATCAATTAGTTAGTTTTCTCCTCGATGATCGTCAATCTTAGCTGCTAGAGTGAGAGAGGTGGAGAGGGATATCAAATATATGCCCTTTAATAGGCAACTCGAAGTTTTGAGGGAGGTTATAGTTTGTTCAGGTGTCATAGTTGAACAAGAGAAGCTAATTCTGATGATTTCGTAAATAGGATAATTTAACTTGGAATTAAAGAGCTACATATAGAAGTTAATGCCGTATTTTTTGCTATTAAAATTGGCACTCTGTCATTTTGTATCTTGTGGAACATTAAGGTCACGATGTCATTGTGTTGTGTATCGTTCAAAATGCATTTCAGAATCCCAGAATGTCTTACAGTTTTATATGTTATATCTGTATCAAAAGACCGTCTCATGTAGGTTCAATGACTGTTGAATTGTTTTTAGGTAATCAGTACTCACTGTTGGGATACAGTATTACACCTGATGAACTACAAGAGTGAATATTCTGAATCATTACAGAACATGATAGTACACAGATTTTCGTATTTTGACGTTTTTAATACACGTTTGTATTTCTTTGACCCAATTTAGTATGTTTTTCGTTCAGAGAAGTGATTCATATAAGGCAGCTCTTTTTTCCAGTAAGGTATACTCCGATTTCGCACCTGATAGCAATTTCAACTTCTCTCACTCAGAGCTGCATTCTTAATGAACTGTTAATATTATTGAAGACACTAACATTATATTTAATAAAATCGTTTCAATTTTGTATAGGCTTATACAAACTATTTCACGACTGCAAATTATCTATGCGCATTTCCGTATTTATACCACATATTTAAATGGTTCGGCCTATTGGCTAAAATCATGTGTAGTATCTGTGGGGTTAATGACGGTGTACTCATTTCTGACTTTTAGAACATTTTCTTTACACGTAATGAATAATGTATCAAATTCATAGTTCCAGTGTATGTGATAAAAAAGGTTTATTATTAAAAAAAAACTTTCGTTTTGTTTTTCGTTATTTAGTTTAGTAAGTAAAGGGTCAGGAAAGACAAGTGTCCTCGTAAGGAGACCCGGAACTGCAAGGACCCAAACAACAAGAACCCAACTAACCTCAAAGTCTACCACCCAGTAAAAAGTGTTAAAGGCATTGACACACTTAGACACAACGACCGAACCATGCAGACTATTCAACACTTCCACAACTCTCTGTGAGAATTGTTTTTATTTCTAACATCTAACCTTCATCACCCATTCTGAAGCTTGAACAGTGACCTCTAGTGCTTATCGACTCGGAACTCTCGCCCGAGGAGGAATTAAAGTCATTACCTCATCTTAATAACATTTACAATAACATTAATATGGGATAAGCTCACCTACTATATACATGTATATGCAGAATATAATAACATAATACCTAAGTTGATTATCTCACCGCCTTCGTGTGTTAAGACTATTAAACATACGGATCATTACACCTGTTAATTAACTGTCACAAATGATTATAGCATATCACAACTGATTACAACTTATTGCAAGCGATTACATGGTTACAAATGATCATAGCTGATCACAACCGGTTGCAGTTAATTACAAATGAATACCTCTGATTACAACTGATACATTGTGTATTAAAGCTGATTACTTTTAAAAGAAAAGTCACCCAATAATGAAGCTGGGCACCAACACAAAATGTCGACAGTAAATGCCACGAAGATCTGCACAACTGATCACAAATGATTATAACTGATTTTAACTGATTACAACTTACTACAAGCGATTACAACTGATCACAACTGATCATAGCTGATCGCAACAGGTTAGAGTTGATTACAAATGACTACCTCTGATTACAACTGATTAGGCCTACATCGTATTACAACTGATTACTTTCTAAAGAAAAGGCACGAACACAAAATGGCGACAGCATATGACACGAAGATGCCTTCAGGTCAAACCAATCCACTTGCCAGCGCATACTCGGGCAAGTGACATACATTTGAGGGTGAGGCAAGGAGGGCGATCGTTCCCAACCATCTTGATTGTAGCACCGTCTATAGCCATTGTTATTTTATTAGGGGTGGGGTCTAAAAGTTATTTACCACTCGTTCCTGTCCGAAGTCTGAGAACATGACTGAGAACAGAGTACGCTGCCCCTAACACGTCACAAGTTATGGTCTTCATTTCTCAAATTTGTTGCACACTAAGCTGGTTCCATTTAGGAGGGTTTCTTCTTCAGCAGGTTCCTTGACATGTCTGGTTTATAAATCATATTACAGAAAATTATGAGAACTAGGCTTTTCCTCCTTTTGACGAAATACCCTATGTATGGGTATATGTGCTGCTGCCCTTGCCGTTGACAGGGAAATCAATATTCGTTACACTCTTAATATTGTTGGGTACACATTTGTCAAGTACTCAACGGTCAGGTAACTATTGACCCAAACATATAGTAGACAATCAGTGATCTCCGGCCAACGCTATCGTGCTCCGCAATTGATTGTACCTTGTACGGTACCTTGTACGTTCCGTAAGTCAGCGACCTCGTGTTTCGAACCAACGTGGAAACTTTTTCCAAGATGTAATTAGTCGCGCTTTTTTTTCATCGCATCTACCACAGAGTTGGGGACCATCGCCTCTCTTGCCTTGGTTACGACTGTCTCTGTAAGTAGACATATGATGGCAACAACGCACCTCTCCGGCGAGGTGTCGTCTATTTGGCGTTGACTCTGGTCTACTGCTAAATCCAAACTTCCTTCTTGTAACTTTTATTTTTTCAGGATCTTCGCATATCTTTCTTCACCTAATTAAGAGAGCAAAATGATTCCAGATTTCGTGTTAGACGATGTGGTGTTTGGACGATGGTGGTGATCGTTATCAATTGAAAGTAGGCTACGTCGAATTTAATACATGCTCATCAGATCGCAGGACGTTTGTAAGTGCTCTTACTTCCAAATATTTCTTTTAACAAGATGCACCAACTCGAGACAACTGTCTTACATTGCCTACGGTACTTGCCTACAAATTACCACCAACTCAGTTATTCATGCATCTCGTCAAAACGTAAAAATTTAAATTTTATGTCATTTGGTCCAGTTGGTGCAATTTTTCAGATATACGGTAATCTTACAGAATGAGTTAGTATATGTAATCGTCATTGTCATTTCCTTTTTGCATTTCCGAATTTTCAATATTTGCCTGAAATCTACAAGACAACTAACCTGACTGTTAGCGTCGTCTCTGATAGCTCGAAGAGCGAGAACTAATTCCTCTACCGTTTTCTCATCTGAAAAAGGCAAAGTAAAAGCTAAGTACAATCATATATCTAAACATTATAACAACTGAACTGTGAGTATACTCGTATACGCGTATACGCGTTACTCATGTAACATATAATGGCAGGCTTCCATTTGTTAAAGGAAACAAAATTATAGTCTTAATGGAAGTCGAATTGAAAACTATACAACAAAAGGTTGCTGTGACACGTTCTTAAGTATCATAGTACCGTAATGCTTACTCTTAACCTTTCTTATCCAAACCCCAGTCTGTAACACTGAAAATGGGGACCGAAACATAAAGGCTGTGGTCATTAAAACCTACCCCAGTAATAATTTCTTCTTGATTTACGACCATGCTGCATGAGATCGTGTGTGGGTGACAGCTTGGATAAACAAAGAATGCTCACAGGCTGAAGACAGAATTCTTATCTTTGTGACTGTCACAGAACTATGCCAAGCAAGTTGCTGAATTTCCGCTTGGTACATAATACTGGTCGTAAAAATGTCTCTCTAGAAGGTTAAAGGTTTTACCAAAAGCTAGTGGAGCAGTCGCATCATGACTGTATCGTCTAAGTATCGGTTGTTATTGAATATACTTGTTTTCCAGTCTATGCCACTGATCAGTGCAGTAAACCTCTGAAACGTATATGATTAGACCACCTCTCTTCCTTCGAATATATGCAAAATATGTACCCGCGTGCATGTCGGCAGCGACCCTGGAGTACAATGGCGGACCAGGACTTAGAGAATCGGGAAGGAGGAGGGGGAAAATCAGGAATACTAAACAAAAAATGCTATTTTGCAGATGGTGGGCGGGAGCAATCTGGAAAACACCAATTTAACTACGAAAGTGATATCAAATATACATGAATCTATCGTAATAGATGGCGCCCCTCTCCCTGCAAATGATATGACCGCTAAGTGTTAACTATTAGAGGCCATCGCGTCATGCAAAGAAGTCTCTTCTTCAAAATGTCTGCAAACTTTAGGAAATTGTCAATGACTTACATTAAGCAATTAGATTGACATTTAATTTGCCTAATACCTAATTGAGAATCAGGGTCTTCGATGTCTCGGGCCTCTGATTCTCGATCTTCGATCGCATCGCCCATGATCTGCTTCTATACCCCGAGAGGTGATGAACACCTCGCAGTTTTCTCCTTCAATGTTACCGTCAAACTCCAGGGAACTTCATTCATCGGGCATTTCGGCGTCGTGACACTCGTTGATGCTGCAAGAGCGAGAAAACATGGCAAATGTTCTTCCAAAAATATGAAACATTCCCCCTTTTCCATAAAAAAAAATGGAAGTCACTGCTAATCTAAGTTTCATTAGCAATTGCTGGCTATCAGCTTTTTTTAAACCTATTTTAGATAATTAAGATTAATTGTATCTAAACTGTAATCACTCTGGTAGTCAATAATGCAACTTTGTGTATACACAACTTTGGGTACATCATCATGGTGCCGAATCTCTGTTACGTCATTGTATATGGCAAAGAGCAAGCCAGTGTGGTAGGCACGAGAAGGGTGCTGGTCTACTTCGTCAATTATCATCATGCATCCTACAATTATCCTACATAATGTTCATCATACTATCAAATACAAAGAAAAAAACACATGCAACTGGCCCTCAATTTGTCCCACCACCAACAAGTACGTAATGCGATGGAAGATGGTTACAAACCGTATATTTAGGATGCAGCGTAATATTAAACCCACCAGTGCTTGCATGCTGTGGCTTCGCTAAAGGAGCACACTAGTGAACTCCGTGGAGTTGTGACCTCAGGATGTTTGCTCTTTGGCGCTTTCTTCCTTTAGACTTAGAGGTTTCAATAAATTTTCTAATACCGCCCTCGTTATCCTTTTGACGTGTTGCTCTGAGTCCGTCCGCTGTCGTATTTTCTTGGTGTCGGGTGGTCCATTGGCAGTAGACAGTCGGTGCTTCCCTGGAGACGGCGTCGCCGTGTCGATGACTCCAGGGAGATCCCCTGCGACCTCGCCGGTAGAGACTCGGCCAATATTTTCAGCGGTTTGTTAGTTCCGTCTCTTCAAACACCTGGTCTGCCCTTTTAATTCCATGTTGAAGTTGTATGGCTATTTTGCAGGTCAAAATGGTGTACTAGTGGATGTAAAAAAGAAGCGACAGATTATGTAAGACATGAATAATAATAAAGATAACAAAGTCGAAGTTTAACTCCGAATGCGCTGCCAGTATATGAACTCGCACCTACACCGTGTAACCTTGTATTAAGTTCTGAAACTGAAAACGCCAATGTAATTTACCGCTGTATTCCTCTCAACACGTCGTCTGCGCACGACAATCATAATTCACGGCGTCATGTGCCAAATGTGGACCAATCTCAGGGCTCATCATCATATATCATGAATGTAAGCAATGTTATATACCGTAATTATAAACATATAAGTATATATCTATGTAACCACACACTGACTTGGCCGTATCCT